>PVKM010022537.1:0-21764 GCA_004027735.1 Carollia perspicillata
AGAAGTGAGTTAATACACAATGAAAGATTTGAAATAGATTGAAAATTAGAAATTAATAGAAAATGAAAGAAATAGAAATACACCTTTGAAAGTAAAAATTAGAAGGATGCTCAGCACAAGTTAATAAATGTGTTCTGCAAATCAGAAGGTAGTCTGTTCAATGATTTCCACAACTACAAAGCAAAATCCTTTAGTAAATACACAAATGAAAATGAGAAAAAATATATAAGCATACCGCTAAAGAAAGTCATCAGCCCTGGCTGGTCTGCCTCAGTAGATTGACCGCTGGCCTGCCAAACAAAGTGTGGCCAGTGTGATTCCTAGTATAGGGCATATACTTGAGTTGCAGGCCAGTTCTCCAGTAGCCGGCACATGAAACACAACCATAAACTGATGTTTCTCTCCTTTTCTTACTCCCTCCATCTTCCTCTATCTGAAAATAAATAAATAAAATCTTCAAAGGAGAAAGAAAGCCATCAAACCACAAAAAGAAAGAGGAAAAGTAGAAGAAAGGATTAGAATGGAACTAGAAAGAAAGCAGAAAACAATTAACAAAATGTTAATAAGCACATACCAATCAATAATTATTTTAAATTGAAATGGATTAAATGCTCCACTCAAAAGACATAGGGTAGTTAGATAAGAAAACAAGACCTACATATTGAAGGTCTTTTGTTTCTGTCTACACGAGGTTCTCTTCAGATCGAAAGAAACACACTGAAAGTACAAAAATGGAGAAAGATATTTCATGCAAATGAAAACAAAAAATCTGATAGTAATAGTTATATGAGATATAACAGACTTTAAAACAAAGCATATAATGAGACAGAAAAGATAATGGATACTAATAAAGGGATAAATCCAACAAGAGAATATTAACTTTATAAACATTTGTACACTCAACACAGGAGCACCTAAATACATAAAGCAAATATTGAAGGACATAAAAGGAGAGCAGTAGTAATACTGTCATGGCATGAGACTTGAATACCTTACTGACACCCATGGACACATCCTGCAAACCAAAAACAAACAAGGACACAACAGCTTTAAATGACACATTAGACAAGATGGATTTAATATCTTTAGAGCATTTCAATCCAAAGCAGCAGAATATACATTCTTTTCAAGTACTAAACAAATAGTGACAATAGCTAAATGTCACTAATATCAAAGAAATGCATTTTAAAACAACAATGAGATGTCACTTCACACCTCTCATAATGGCTATCATCAATAAATCAACAAACAACAAGTGTTGGTAATGATGTGGAAAAAAGAGAACCCTAGTGCACTGTTGGTGAGAATGCAAAGTGGTGTAGCCACTATGCAAAACAGTATTGAATTTCCTCCAAAAATTAAAAAGGGACCTACCTGCTTTATGACCCAGTGATTCTGGGTTCCTTTGGACACTTCTGAGTATATATCCAAAGACACCCAAAACACTAACTTTAAAAACTATACACACTTCTATGTTCATTGCCGTGTTATTTACAGTGGGCCAAGATATGGAAACAACCCAAGTTATCTACAATAGAAGAGTGAGTACAAAAGTGGTGGTACACGTGCACAATGGAATCTTAGCCATAAAAATAAATGAAATCTTACCTTTTGAGGTGGCATGGATGGACCTATAATGTATTATGCTGAGTGAAATAAGTCAGTCAAATAATACAAGTATCACATGATTTCACTTGTACGTGGAATCCAAAGAACATAATAAGCAAACAAAAAAATTCAAACAGACTCGCAGATGCACAGAATAGACTGATCATTGCTAGAGTGGAGAAGGGGCTGTGGGGCAGGATGAAAAAGATGAAAGGATTAAGAAGCACAAACTGGTACTTATGAAGTAGTCACGGGGATGTAAAGTATAGCATAGGGACTATAGTCAATAATATTGTAATAACTATGTATGGTTCCAGGTGGGTCCTAGAAATATTGGGGGGGGAGGAACACTTTGGAAAGCATATGATTGTCCAACCATTATGCTGTAAAACTGAAACTAACATAAAATAATGTTGAATGTAAGCTGTAATTTAAAAATAGAAAAGAAAAATAATTAATGTTGATATTTTTAATTCCCATATGTATGTGCAGTAAAACCTTTTCAAAATGTATATACTCAATAAGTAAAAATTTAGATAGTCTAGAAATGTAAAAATCTTTCCATACTTAATAAACTATTAGCATTACTTAATTTATAATCCTGACTTGCTTTTTATTTTTATTACGATTGCCAATTTATGCAATACAATAGAAAAAAATCATGCCAAAGTATTGATAGTTGATTATCATTACCATCTTTACATATTAAACATAGTACTGTAAATTTTTCCATTTACTAGTTGTGTTAACATTTTTTCCAGTGGAGAACTGATGATATCATTCTCAGTTAGGATTGTACATTAGAAAGAAGGATTATATACATTTTTTATCTTATAAATATTAACCACTTCTCTAAGCAGAATTCACACCATTCTTTATTTCTCTAAAAACATCAATATTCTTCCACAAACTCTCAAGAACTTTTGAAACAAGCATAATTTTTCATGAAATTATACAGGTTTTTAGCATAGAGTCAATCTTTTCTATTTATGTATTCAGTAGTTATACAGTCTATCCTGGAATATTTTTGTAATTTTAAAGTATGTGAAAACTGGTAATGATCTGACTTACAAAGATGAATTCTGATAAAATTATCTATAGTCTTTCTTACTTTAGCATTATATGTCCTTTAACTTTTTCTTAGTTTAAAAATTACTGTCTAAGAGTTTTATTATCTTCATAATTCAATAACATTTCTCTAAGTTTTCTACATTCTACTTGGGAAAGCACAGATTTTAACATTAATTCTGGAAAGGATCTCATAACTATTGAAAAAAATTGATCTATAAAATAGTTTCACTGTTATTTGTAGGAGGAAAAATCTTGTGTTTATTTTTTGTGAGTTTGTAAGCTTAATAAATAAAATACTTAGGAATAAAGTTAACCAAAGTTGTTAAAGAACTGTATTCAGAAAACTACAGAACACTGAAGAAATAAATGAAAGAAGACACAAATAAATGGAAGCGTATACTGTGTTCATGGATTGGAAGCATTAATATCACTCAAATGTCCATACTATCCAAAGCAATCTATAGATCCAATGCAATTCTTAGCAAATATCAATGACATATTTCACAGATAGACAACAAATATTTGAAAAATTTATATGCAACAATAAATAACCTCGATTAACCTCAGCAATTTTCAGCAAGATGAACAAAGTAGGAAGGATCACAATACCTGATATCAAAATATATTTCAAGGCCACTGTAGTCAAAACAGCCTGGTACTGGCATAAGAACAGACCCACAGACCAATGGAACAGAATAGAGAGCCCAGAAATAAACCCATATCGATATGGTCAATTAATATTTGAAAAGGGGAGCAGGAACATAAAATGAAGTAAAAACAGCCTCTTCAATAAATGGTGTTGGGAGATATGGACAAGTAAATGTAAAAAAATGAAACTAGACCATCAATTTACACTATACACAAAAATAAATTCAAGATGGATGAAAGACTTGAACATAAGTCATGACACCATAAAAGTCTTAGAGGAGAATATAGGCAAGAAAATTTCAGATATGCCATGCAGTAATATTTTCACTGATACATCCCCTAAGGCAAGGGTTATAAAGGAAAAAATAAACAAATGGTACTACATCAAATTAAAAAGCTTCTGTGTGGCTAAAGAAAAAATCAACACAATGGAAAGAGAACAAACCACGTGGGAAAACATACTTGCCAATGATAACTGAAACAAGAGTTTGATCACCAAAGTATATAAAGAACTCATATAACTCCACTCCAGGAAGACAAATAACTCATTTAAAAATGGACAAAGGACCTGAACATACATTTCACCAAGGAGGACATACAGAGGACCCATGGACATATGAAAAAATGCTCAGCATCACTAGCCACCAAAGAGATGCAAATTAAAACCACAATGAGATACCACTTCACACTGGTCAGAATGCCCATCATTAACAAATCAACTAACAATAAGTGCTGGTGAGATTGTGGAGAAAGGGAACCCTAGTGCACTGTTGGTGGGAATGCAGACTGGTGCAGCCACTGTGGAAAACAGTATGGAATTTCCTCAGAAAACTAAAAATAGAACTGCCTTTTGATTCAGCAATTCCACTGCTGGGATTATACCCTAAGAATCCTGAATCACCAGTTCAAAAGAACCTATCCACCCCAGCATTCACAGCAGCATTATTTACAATAGCCAAGTACTGGAAACAACCTAAGTGCCATCAGTAAATGGGAGAATCAAAAAACTGTGGTACATTTACACAATGGAATTCTATGCAGCAGAAAGAAAAAAGGAGCTCCTACCCTTCACAACAGCATGGATGGAACTAGAGAGCGTTATGCTAAGTGAAATAAGTCAGGTGGTGAAAGACAAATACTATAGGATCTCACCTATAAGTGGAACCTAATCAACAAAAAAAATTGAACAAAATAGAACCAGAAAGGTGGAAATAAAGAACAAACTGACGGTGACTAAAGGCGGGGTTAGGGCAGAAATGGGGAAAGAAGGGAAAGGAGCAAGTCAAGGAATATGAATAGAGGACTCACAGGTACCAACAATGAGGGGAGCGACTGTAGGGATGAGGGGGGTAGGGACAGGGCAGGAGAGAACAATGGGGAAGAAGACAGGAAAACTGTAACTGAACAACAGTAAAAAATATAACAAATAAAGAGTAAGTAAGTAAATAAATAAATAATGCTAATTTGAAATCTGGCTCACTTGAACAACATCATGGGAGCCCCCGAAGTTACACAAGAAAGCAAATGGCACAAAGAGACATTTAGAAGCTATTATCAGTCACTTTTACATACTAGTCTTATATTAGTAATCCTTTAAATCTTATTACAGTAAGTTTGCTGGGGTGGTGCTAAATTCTTTGGAGTAGAATTTAGTATTTTAATAAACGGGTAAAAAACTAATCTTTGAATTGTTTCCTTGATGGAAAAATTTTGACACTGTGATTTTGAAATCTTTTTTCTTCCTATAATACCTAAAATATTTTCCATTTTATATTACTTATTGCAGATTCACTACTATATACTTTTTTCAATAATTACTTATTTTTGCCTATTTTATTCAATTATTACAGAATTCGTACATTAATTCCTCACTTTTATTATGTGAAGAAGTTTTTGTAAACTGGCATTCCACTATAGAAATAAATTATTATTGATGAAAAAAGAAGATATTTATATAGTAACTAGCTAAATGTATCTACCTTAAGGAGCATAAATATGTTTATTTAAAATGCATACAATGTCAACTCTAATAGGGAATATAAATCAACCTTAAAATGTCTACTAGGAAACTAAAAATTTTTGATGACATGCCTTGGCTGGTGTGGCTCAGTAGGTTGAGTGCCAGCCTGAGAACTGAAGTGTCGCTGGTTCAATTCCCAGTCAGGGCACACGCCTGGGTTGCAGGCTGGGTCCCCATTTCAGTGTGTGGAAGAGACAACCAATTGATTTATCTCTCACACATTGATGTTTCTATCTCTCTCCTCACTCCCATTCTCAATCTCTCTCTCTCTAAAAATAAGTAAATAAAATATTTAAAAAGTCCATTTGTTTAAAAACATTTTTTGATTACATAACTGGAAGTTTAGATTTCCTAACTTTGTACTTGGTTAAATGAAGAGAAATGGCTATTGTGCTTAAATATCAGAAAATGGATTTGTATTTATGCTTTAAACATATCATTACACTTATTAAAAAATAAGAAGCTAGCAGAATAAAATAGCTACACTAATTTACATTGTCTATAAAGATGTGTAGTCAACAATTATACCTAATCACAAAAGTAAACATGTATATGGAACATAATTAAAAACATTTTATAATATGCCCTGGCTGATATGGCGCAGTGGACTGAGTGCCAGCCTGCAAACCAAAGGATAGCCTGTTCGATTCCCAGCCAGGGCACATGCCTCAGATGGCGGCAAGGTCCCCAGTAGGGGGGTGTACAAGAGGCAACCATACACTGATGTTTCTCTCCCCCTTCTCCTCTCCCTAAAAATAAATGAATGACAGTGACCAGAGGGGAGAGGGGAGGGAGAGAAAGGGTGGAAAATGGTGAAGGGTTTGCAAGAACAAGTATAAAGGACACGTGGACAGTAATGGGGGGATGGTGGAAATGGGAGGGAGATGAGGAAGGCTGGGGGGTGGGCTGAAGTGGGGTGAAAATGCAGAAAACTGTACTCGGACAATTAAAACAAAAATAAAATTAAATTAAAAAGAAAAATGTAAAATAAATCTTAGAAAAACATTTTATATTTTATAGATATCTTAGATATAACTTTATAGATAATATTTATATCATCCAAAATATTCTATATTTTACTTAAAATATATCATTAAAACAAAAACATTAATATTTAGAGGAATTTCCAAACAAGAAAACATAAGCTATAACTCTCTAGATTTTCATTTTTAGAAAATAAGGTTTTTATTGGCATTTTATTGCTTTCAAGTTAATGATCCATTCCCAAAACATCTTAAGATTACACAGAAACGTAAGATCCCATAGTAGTAAAGTTGTCAACATCTGAACCAGCAATATTTTTTCTAGTCGTGCTACAGACTTGCAGCCATCCCTAGCTATCAGATATTTGCCTCAATAGCATCAGATGATGGGTAGTGGTACTGTTTATGTACAGATTATCTGCTATCATTCAGCTAGGGCAGGCAGAGAGGAGAATGACATGGGTCACCTAGTCATGTTTAAGAAAAGAGTAATGATAACACAAAGTATCATTAGTCGTTACAACTGCATGTTTCCAAACTTTATTTATATTCCAACTCACAGCATTCAAAAAATATTGAATAGTGGGCAGAATCGTAAACACCTCACCATAGTCTCAAAAGTCTACAGTGTGGCCCCTTTTTCTCCCCCTGTTGACACTGAGATGTTAAACACCCTCATCAATCCAGATTGCATAATCTGCTCTTTATCTAAGTAAAGCTATTTAAAGGGTTTTTTTTATCCTATGTCCTTGCTTATTTTCCTTATTTCTTCTATTTCTCTCAATTGTCCTAAAGCCATTTTGAAATGATCTCATTAGTAGTATCCATAAAGAGCTAATATTTCATGGTTTCTACTATTTTTGTCTAATTGTATCATCATAGAAAAAGCGGTCTATGAAACTGTTCTCGACCCTATTCTATTTTTAACCCTATAGACTGAATTCCCAACATGGGGCCATCATACATTTTTCTCAGATAACCCTCATTTTATGATATATATGTAAAACAAAGGAGAAATGGTTTAGAAATTTATAACTTTGAAAAGGATTTTTTTAATGTTTCACTTTATTTTTATTGTTGACACTGATACTGATGTCCCCATTTCTCCTGCTTTGCCCACCTCCACCTGTTTCCTTCTGGCCATCACCACACTGTTGTCTGTGTCCACAAGTTATGCATCTATGTTCTCTGGTTAACCATTCTCACAACAGCTTGTTTAGTCAGTAAAATAGGACCTTTAATTTTCGTTTTTAAAATCGACTAACCTGTTCCCAGAAAGATACAATTACTTTTCAAAAGCAACCTCAGAAATTACAGTCACGGAATAGTACTTGTGGTCTCCCCAATCCTAACCCTTTTCTTCCCATTACTAAAATCGTAATTAGCTTTGTCTGGGTCTGTGCTCTTCTCTATTTTTTATTCACTTCCTAAAATGATCACTTAAGATAATGTTAAGTATTACTTCTCTGGCAAGTTACTGTTAAGTATCAGAGCCTACTCTTGAATGAATGAGGGAATTGCTGAGGGGACAAGATGGGGCGTGTGCCAAAACTTAGATTGAAAGGTAAAATTTTATGTACCACATAACCGTTGTGTGGCAGAATTATCAGCATTTCAATTGTTTCTTAGTTGGAATAAAATATTTTGTATGCTCCTAAAATGGAGTTACATAAAGATTTATTTCTATATGCTGTCCTGTCTTCTGACCCAGGTTTAATACTATACCTTATTTCTACTAGCCTTGTTGCTATACCTTTGGATGTTGACCTTATTGTATGAAGGGTGTCTTCTTTTTAGATCAGCTAACTGATCTCTCTTATTTGCTTAGAAAAAAAAAAGGTTTCTTATATTTTGTTTTCTTAAAACTACATATAAAATTTCTCATGAGTCAACTGATTTATAAGAAACCAGAAAGAAGGAAAACAAGCCATAGCCCTCCCAGGTCTCACTCTAGCCAATGACAAAAAAAAAAAAAACAGTAAAGGATTCCCTGTGTCTTTTTATAAAGTATGTCTGAAAAAATCCTGGGATTTTGTGAACTAGTATTGAGCCATAGGGCTGATATCATTACCTAAATTTCAAACAATATCAAAGGTAGGCCCAAATTCATCATGCAGTGTTTTTCTGCACTCAATAGTCCAAAACTTGGCAGGATATATTTTCTAGGGTTGCCTCTCACATTCTCATTTTAGAATACATAAGAAGATGTAGAACATCTCTGGAATAATATTAAAACAAATATATTTGCATAATTGATTTACATGGATAAAGACAAAATATTTTCAGAGTGTCTACATGAAATAATAGAAAGATAGATGATACATGGATAATTAAAATAGCATAAAGGAGAAAAGAATAGTTAATTTGTTTCTGGAATAATAATTAAAGAAAATACAAATAGTGATATTTTCATGCAAGTAGTAAAGAAATTATTTTATTTTGTTCTAGGCAGATATAAAAGAATAGAAGAATAAATCCAAAACAATAATAAACCCAAGAAATATAAATAGAGCTTGGACAAAAGGCATAAGTAAAAAAAATAATTTTTAGTATTTTACCTTACTCACTCAAAGATGAACACCTAATAAAACAAATGAAATAATAAAATTTAATAACAAAGTTATGGATAAGTGGGGCCTCACAATGTTTGCAGCTGAATTTGACTACTCACACTATGACGAAAAGAGCTAAAATCCCCTAAAAGAAACAACTGACTAACTTTAATTCTAATTGCCCAACTAAGAATTTACTCTGTTTATATAAAGCAAAGTTGAGTGAGATGCTGTGAAAACAGCCACATTTGAAAAGAATATTAGGTTATTTTGCTGAGTATAGTTTAGAGTATGCCAACATGTGTGGTTTTTTTTTTTGAAAGTCAACTAATCCATCCAAGTTAGTTTTCTTCAAATCAAAGATGGATGACAATATGTACTCAGTAAATTATTGTATCAAGTAACATATTATATGTGAAGGTTCTTTATCACTTATGAAGAACTCTGCAAATGTAAACTATCTGTGTATTTACTTGGAAAAAGATAATCCTCTGACAGATAAGTATAGATGTCAGTCATGGTTATTGCCCAGGCTGTGTGGGAAGGAGGCACAGAACTGAGATTTGTATCTGATATTGTACGATGGCAGAACTGGGATTCTGCCACTGTAATGTTAATAATAGAAACAGATACAACTGTAACAGTGAATACTGCCCTGGATTGAGATACCTTTTGACATCTTCATTATTACATCTGAATTATAGGCTATATTAATTTTTCATGGTTGCTGCTCCAAATCACCACAAATTTAGCAGCTGAAAAGAGCACCAGTGTATTATTCAAAGTTCTGTGTGTCATAAGTATATAGTCAAGGTTTTGCCTAGCCTGGCACAATTTGTATTTGGAGGCTGTGGGAGAAAATCTGTCTTCAGATTCATTCAGGTTGTTGGCAAAATTTAGTTGAATGGAACAATAAAACCGAGGTCCTTGTTTCTTTGCAGACTCAGTCTGGAACTTCTCTCAGATCCTTAGTGTATCTTGCATCCCCTGTCCATTTGCTCCCTTTAATTTTATTTTTTTCTTTAATATATTTTATTGATCATGCTAATACAGTTCTCCCATTTCCCCCTCCTTTATTCCCCTCCACCCTGCACACCCCCTCCCACCTACATTCCCCCCCCTTTAATTCATGCCCATGGGTCATACATATAAGTTCCTTGAGTTCTATATTTCCTATATTATTCTTAACCTCCCCCTGTCCATTTTCTGCCTACAATTTATGCTGCTTATTCCCTGTACTTTTTCCCCCTCTATCCTTCTCCTACTCCCCCACTGATAACCCTCCACATGATCTCCATTTCTGTGATTCTGTTCCCATTCTAGGTGTTTGCTTTGTTTGCTTTTGTTACTTTTTTTTTTTTAAGGTTTGGTTGTTGATAGTTGTGACTTTGCTGTCATTTTACTGTTCATGTTTTTTATCTTCTTTTTCTTAGATAAGTCCCTTTAACATTTCATATAATAATGGCTTGGTGATGATGAACTCCTTTCACCTTATCTGGGAAGCACTTTATCTTCCCTTACATTCTAAATGATAGTTTTGTTGGATAGAATAACCTTGGATGTAGGGCCTTGCCTTTCGTGACTTTGAAAACTTCTTCCCATCCCCTGCTTGCTTGTAAGGTTTCTTTTGAGAAATCAACTGATAGTCTTATGGAAACTTCTTTGTAGGTAAGTGTCTCCTTTTCTCTTAATGCTTTTAAGATTCTCTCCTTATCTTTCATCTTGGGTAATGTAATTATGATGTGCCTTGGTGTGTGCTTCTTTGAGTTCAACTTCTTTGGGACTCTTTGAGCTTCCTGGACTTCCTGCAAGTCGATTCCCTTTGCCAGATTGGGGAAGTTCTCCTTTATTATGATTTCAAATAAGTATTAAATTTCTTGGTCTTCCTCTTCTCCTTCTGGCACCCCTATGACTCAGATGTTGGAACATTTAAAGTCGTCCTGGAGGTTCCTCAGCTTCTCCTCATTTTTTGAATTCTTATTTCTTTATTCAGTCCTGGTTGCACATTTCTTTCTTCCTCCTGCTCCAAATTATTGATTTCATCCTGGTTGCCTTCCTGTTACTGTTGGTTTCCTGTACATTTTCCTTTATTTCACTTTCGATAGCCTTCACTTTTTCCTCTATTTTGCAACCATATTCAACCAGCTCTGTGAGCTTCCTGATTACCGGTGTTTTGAACTGTGCATCTCATAGGTTGGCTATCTCTTCATCACTTAGTTGGATTTTTTCTGGAGCTTTGATCTGTTCTTTCATTTATGCCATTTTTCTTTTTTCTTTTTTTGTTTCAGCGCACCTGTGAAGTAGTAAGGGGCAGAGCTTTATGCGTTCACAAGGGCAGGGCAACCCATGGGGCTGCATTGTGACACTGTATGTGGGGAAGGGGTTTGAGAGGGAACAGTCCTGCTTGCTTAGCTCCGGCCTGGCTTTCAGTCACTTCCCTCACTACCCACAAGCAAATTGGGCCCTTTGGTGCTGATTCCTGTGTGAGTCATTTTGTGTAGGTTCTAGGACCCTGTGGGTCTCTCCAACAAACTCTACTGTGAGTCTGGGAGTTTCTCCTGACACTACAATCCTCACAGATTTTTTCAGTCAGAGGTTTTTGAGGCTTTATTTTCCCAAGCTGTGACCCTGGGTTGCACAGTCTGTCTTGCTCCACAGTTGTTCCTGCTGGTTTTTCTGCCCAAGAATGTGGGACTGCCCACTCCACAATTCACTGCCCTACCTGGTCTGCCAGCTGCCGCCTTGCTGTGAGTCCTCTCTTCCCCACTGCCTGTCTCCACCATTCCTACTAGTCTGGATGGATATTTCTTCTTTAACTCCTAGGTTGCTGGACTTCCATATGGTTCAATTTTATGTCAGTTCTTTTTTTTTTTTTTTTTTTGTTGTTGTTCTTAAATTTGTTGTTGCCTTCTTTTGGTTGTGCAAGGAGGCACAATGTGTCTACCTATGCCTCCGTCTTGGCTGGAAGTTCCACTCCCTTTAATTTTAAAGACAGCAATGGCAAGTTGAGTCCTCTGAGTTTTATTTCTTCCCCATCTCTCTTACTCCAACTGAATCACAAAGTTCTCTACTCTTAAAGGTTCATATACCAAAACAATCCAAGATAATCTCCCTAGTTTAAGGTCCATAAATTTAATTGTATTTGCAAAGACCTCTTTTGCCTGCAATGAAGCCTATGCACAGGATCTAGGGGTTAGGGCGAGAATATAATTAGTAAGTCATATCACTGTCTACCTGCTGACTCCCAAAGTTTCATGTTCTTCCCAAGTGCAAAATACATGCATCCCATCCTAAACTCCTAAAGGTCCCCTTCCCTTCTCATCAGCTCAGAAATTCCAAATCTTAGCATCTAAGTAACCTGATGCAACTAAATCATCTAAATCAGGAGGATGAAGTTCTTCTATAATCCATTAAACAATTGCTGAGGTACAATTCTTCCCCATCTGTGAATATATAAATCTAAAGACATAAGTTATCTGCTTCCAACGCAGAATAGTAAGACATACATAGATAACATTTATAGATATCTTCATTCAAAAAGTGGGAAAATAAAGAATAAATAAGAATTAGCAGTCCAAAGCATTTTTAATTTGAAGGTAAGCAAAGTATATTAGGTTTTGAGCATTGGGAATAATCTTCCCATCCTCCTTGGTTCCTGCCTCAGGCCTCTGGACTCCACCTTGCAGTCATTATTATTTCTTCATGAAAGGTAGCATGTATTTAGTGGAGTACTTTTATCAGCCTCTTTCTTGCTGGTAGAATTTTGGGAGGACTCACTCCAATAAACAGAAGCTACATTCACAACATTTTTAGAGATAATCCTATGTCTATTTATGGCTACTTTTTATTTTATTTTTTAAAGATTTTATTTATTTAGCTTTAGAGGGGAAGAGAAGGAGAGTGGGAGAGAAACATCGATGTGTGGTTGCCTCTCATGCATCCTCCACTGGGAACTGGCCTGCAACCCAGGCATGTGCCTTGCCTGGGAATTGAACCGTGATCCTTTGGTTCACAGGCCCACACTCAATCCACTGAGCTACACCAGCCAGGGCAGTTTATGGCTACTCTTTAGATGACTGAAAGTCATCTCACATGTGAGTCACACCTTTGATCACTTCCAAGAGCCATTTTTGGAATTGAACACTTGGACCTATTGTTATCTGGATAGGCTGAGAATTTTTCAAATCATCATATCCCCATTTATTTTAGTCAAAGAGTTCCTCCCTTAATTTCAATCATTCTTCTTGTATTTTACTATAAATATTTTAAGAAGAAACTGGGATCCTAGTATCCAATTTGAATACTTTGTTTGGTAATATCCCCAGTTGAATAACTAATTTTGTTACTGACAAATTCTGATTTCCACATAATCTCAGGATGCCATAACACTAAGCTTTCTGACACTAACAGAAGTTCCCCTTTCCCAGTTTCTAATAACATGGTCCTCAGTTCATTCTGAATGCTCACCAGAAGCATGCTGGAAGTCCAGATTTCTATTGGCAGTCTGGTAACAGAGATTTAGGCTTTCTTTAAGGTGATTTACAAATTATTGTAATTCTCGTTACTTCCTTCTGATTCCTCACTGATAGCATATTTAATGTGCATTTTTCTAGCAAAAGCCTCTTCAACATAATCTTTCTGGGCTTTTTCTGTTATATTCTACAAAATTCTTGCAAACTATGCTTATTTGCCCAAATTCAAAGCAATGTGCACATTTTAGGATTTTTTGTCATTTTCCTATTCTAGGCATCAAAATTTGTATTTATTTTCTATTGCTGCTATTATAAGTATAAAAACTTTATAGATTAAAACAACACTCATTCTGCCCTGACTGGTGTGGCTCAATGGGTTGAGCGTTTTCCTGCAAGCTGAAAGGTCACTGGTTCGATTCCTGGTCAGGGCACGTGCCTGGGTTGCAGGCCAAGTCCTAGTCTGGGACCTGTGAGAGGCAAGCAATGTTTCTTTCATGTATCGATGTTTCTCTTCCTCTCTTTCTCCCTCCCTTCCTCTCTCTAAGAATAAATAAATCTTTTAAAAATAAAATAAAAAAACACTCATTTTTATTTCACAGTTTTGTAGGTCAGAAGTTTTGATATTAGAGTGGAGTTCTTTAATTAGAATCTCACAAAGTCTAAATCACGATGTCTGAAGGGTTTTGTATCTTTACGCCACTGGGACAATTCTCTTCCAGGCTTGTTTTGGCAAAAATTCACTTGTCATCGGTTGTAAGACTGAAGTCCCTGTTTTCTTACTCAATATGAGCCAGAAGACTCTTTCACCTCCTCAGAGTCCCCTATATACCTTCTCATGTTGCCTTCTCCATTTTCACAGCCAGCAGTAATTGGTGAAGTCCTTCTAACAGTCCAAAGCTCACTTTCTCTGCTGCACCCTATCTCCATGTCCAGTGGGAAAATTTCTCTTCTTACAAATACTCTTTTGAAAAGCTTGGGTTCATCTGGATAACCCACGTTCATCTTTCTCCTTTAAAGTCAACTACTTAATTATATCTGCACACTCATCTTTTCCTAAAATGTAGCATACTCATAGGACTACTGATAGGCATGTGGCATCCTTGGGGTGAGGTGGTGGTGGTGATCATTCTGCCTACCATACAGACCTTCCTTACCTCCTGATAAGAAACTAGGAATGTACTTTCTGCTCAAATGTAAAACTTCAAACACTTGGGAGAATGCAAATAACATTGCTGATTCACAGTAACAAAGGGGGAGTAAGTAACCTCTAACACATTCAGAAGAATAAAAACTGCATTGGGATTATATGAATTTTGTTTTAGTTGTATTCCTGGACTCAGAAAGCCAGTGGAATGAAGGGAGTCATTTCCTAATCAATCACTGTTATTAAGAAATTATTTAAATTCTGGCAATGCTAGGGAGAAGAATAATCAGCATTTTTAGCTAGACCACTGATCAATTGCAGACAAAATTTTAAAACATGAGGCCTGTACAATGGCTTTATATTTGACAAGGCAAATAGTAGCACTGCATTCTGAAGCATGGCACCTCCAGGTTCTGAGATGTGGGTAGGAGGGGAAGAGATAAAATGAAAAATAATTGTTATGACTCGAGTGGTAAAGGTCAGTAGAAGGAGTTTCATTTCTAGCACAGTATAGTAGTAATTATTCTAGCTACAAGACTGTAGAAATGACCCGTGGGATGATGCCTTTGCTGGCAATGCTAATTACATCATCTCACCCAGCATTAGAAGAGGCATCAGAGTGAATGGTGTGGCATGATGAATTCAAGAGACTCCCTGACCTCATTTCGATTGCAGCGAATAACCCCAGGAAGATGAAACATTTCTGCAGCAGTGAGGAGTTGCTCAGTACATGAGCTCAGTCTGCCAGAGTTCTATATAATGACTGGCTAAGGAAGAAGTCACTGAGAATTTATTTTCCATGTATGTTTTTGGACATAAATCTACTTGGCACCTTAAGCCATGGGGAAGATAGGAAATAGCCACTCAATAAGTGTTGAGACAGAACTAAAACTGCCAATCTGCTCCTTAAGCATGTGCGGAAAACCATCTGGTAGTATCTTCAAAGAGTGTTCTCTCAAGAGTAATTTAGGTGAGAACCACTAAGCAAAGTCGAAAGGATCTGTCATCTATTCTGTGAACAAGATGACATATTGTTCATCAGATAACAGGCACATGCCTTTTCAACTGTAAAATCGGGCACATCAGGAAATGTAAAATTGGTCCTGGGCAAGGGGAAGCAAATGAGGATGAGTTTTAATTTTTTGAACTCGAAATGAATAGCTAATGAGTGGAGACATGAAGATGGAATTCAAAAATTGTCAAGTAAACAGCTGTTTCATCAAACACCTCTCTATCACAGAAAACTTCACCATTTCAATAAAACTTTCAGGAAGATTGTTACAAAAGTGTAGTCTATAAAAAAATATGCTACTGGGTTTGTCATGTTAACAAACCATTTTAAAATAATGCTTTAGGTTTGTAAGTCACATAATGATAAACTTTAAAATAATATGTAGGCCTTTAGTGGAAAAACCTGAGTAAAATAGTTTGTCTTTGACATGCAAATTTGTTTATTTAGTCATTCAACCAATGTATAGGATTATGTTACTTTTCTAAGAAATGCCGATTGGTTCCCACTTGCTTGCAATATAAACCTCTAGGTATCAGCGTTTAGCCAATGCCCCCAGTCTCGGGTTCATCCATCCCTTCTAACACACTCTGCCAACCCGCTGCTTTGAATATCTGCCTCGTGATTCCACAAACGAGCCATTTCTTTGTCTTCACTGTGCTCTGTTCTGTCTGGAATGCTGTTCTCGGGCTAATTAGTTGAAGACTTACATTAAGTATGCACACCCACCCCTAAGAGTTCTTCAGTAATCTCAAACTGATTGAATCATTTCTATTTCTTTGCACCTTTAGCATATTTTATTACCTCTCTTATGGATTTAATACATATTTGAATTAAGTACAATGCAAATAGAAATGAGCATTTTCTTTGGGGTTCAAAAACTCCATGATGTATTAGCTTTATGTCATGAGAAAGTATTAGTTTTCTTTTATATAAAAAAGATTAATGCTTATATTATAGGAACATTGAGAATATTAAATAGATGCTTCTATAAAAGCCACCGCACTTTGCTGTTAGTATCATTCAATACATGGGCTTTTCTTCAAATTTATAGCACTATAAATATGTAACTTGTATAACTAGAGTTTCACCTGCCTGTGACTACAATATAAATTTATATGTCATTTTTTTAAGCTCATACCTGTATTTTTATAATGCAAGCTCCCACTAGACTATTTCTTAGAAATAAGTTCACCCGGTATCTTATTCTGTTATTTTCATTTGTTCCTAAGGGGGAAATGAATGAATGAATCGAGCATTTATTTCACATAAGTTATAGGTGTTTTAGATTTATAATTTGTGTGTATTTGAAAACTAGTCTTCTGGACACCAAGGCAGAGTAGAATATGAGTAGCACAAAAGCGACTGGAGTGTATACCATTCATCATACAAGGATAGCTGGGCACCACTTGTGAACTAGAATCACTCACAGCCAAACATTTCTAAGTAATCACTTGGGAATCTCCAAAACCCACACTTTCTTCTCTTCATGTTGGCTTCACACATTGAAAGCACACAGAGGGAATATATTTCTTAAGTATATAAAATATTTTTGAGAATCTCTGGCAGCTTAATACAGAGAATAGGATATTTTATAAAATATAGATCAAGAGACTCTTTTGTATTTCTGTGTTATAATTTCACATTTCTTTCTTTTTACTATTTTAATTTTTGTGATCAACTCAAGCATTATTCAGGAAAAAATCTCCAGATAGTTGAAAGGTAGTTTCATAGTTAAGTTTTTACAAAAAATAAAAAAGAGACAAGAATTAAAGAGGAAAAGAAAAATACAAGGGAAAAATTTACTCCTACCTATTTCTACCTATTATTTTCATTTCTAAATGTCTACAAGCCTTCATTAACATAATTGAATCATTCATTATCTGTCATTTTACCAATTTCTTACTGTTCTTTTTAAACTTATTTTGACTATAACTTCCTGATTTAACATATTGCTTAACTAACAGGATTTTTTTCTTTATAACTCTGAGAATATCTTTCAGCTTAATTATATCCTTTTGTTTCCAAGCAAACTGGGGCTCAGCCACCTGGCACTTTTGCCTATGACCCAACAATTAGTGTTGAAGGGAACAGGTTTTTATCAACAGGGCTCCAACCTTGGGAGGGCTGAGAGCACTCCTACTCAGAACCGCACCCCCCCCAAGAGAGACAAAACTTCCCTTGATTTCCAAAAGGCCACATGCCAAAACCACGCCCAGGAGGCCCCCACATCCTTATCTGCCCATCAGCCAATCATGCAAACAAGTCTCCATCATCTCTGGAATGTGTACTTGTGGGTTTCAGAGTCACCATCTTCCAGCAGCAGCTCTTTCCTTCAGGATCTGGGGGGCACTAGTCTCAGCCTCCATGTACTGGTTCAAGAAAATATGTGCCATGTTACACTGGATCATGGTGGAGTCCAGGAATGCACATGTCCCAAGACAGTGGCTTCTCCATATATCTTTCAGAGATGCAAAAGTCTGCAACTTGGCCTTCCCGGTCACAGTTCAACTCCAAGTATCTCTCACAAATTTGGGTGGCCACGTAGGTCCCCGCAGCTCCATCAGCTCTGCCACCTTCTTCTCCAGGCAGAACTCCTCTCTCACTCCATAGCTCACGGCACTCTCTCTCCTCTGTTTCATCCTGCCCTCATTTAAATGCTCACCTGGAACTTCTTGCATGACGTCACATCCAGCCCTTCCTATAGTATGTTAGTGTCTGTCAATTTGGTCCATTCCCCAGTATCTTTTATCTTCTTTTGGCTGCCACCTTTAATCAGGGCAAAAATTACCATTGATGCACAAGCATCCAGGCTGGCGTATCGGGCAGGCGCTGTATGATCTCCCCTGGCTATGTCACTAGTTGCCACATGTTTTCACAGTCAGTATACAGTTCGCCCTGGGCAACAGCCCTCTTCCCCTCAGGAAGGTATGGCTATTAACTTGTCTTTTATTATGCAATGTATCTTAAACTCTATATCATCCACTCCTCTAATTCCCCACTCAAGGGTTGTAGGGGATACGCTCTCTACCCTGTTACACTTTCATTCTCACATTTTATTTTCTTTGACTAAAAACTGACAGCAAAGTTTCTGTCCTTTCTTATATTATATAGTATATATTTTGCATTGTTTTTCTGTTTGCTTAGCTCTTAATAAAATTGCTATTCTTAAGCAAAAGTAATTGCCTCAGTTACCAAATAGTCTCACCACCATCATATATAGTCACTTACCACCTCTAGTTAAATCTAATTGTAGATTTCCATTTATTCTCCAGATATTCTTTGGTATCTAGCCTTCTAGTCAAATCTCCTTTTCCTCCTTTTTCAGTGATTTCAAACACCAAGGAGAATTAGAATCAGTGCTCTCCTGGTGCAAGGTAAAAACATACTGTAGCTTCCAGTCACTGTTGTCATTAGTTATATCACTCTCTGTGAAGCACTAACCTAGGAGTTGTAGGGATTTGCAAAAGAACCAGCTATCTTTATTACTATCCCAAAGGACCTGATCATATAAGGAAGAGCAATAAATAAAAGTAACAATTAAAAAACACTTAACTGTTATAATTGAGTAAACAGAAATGATTGAGGAACAAAAGCATAGAGATCTTTCCTAAATGAAGATAACAGAGTAAGTTTCATTTATCCTACCTTTGATACTGATTTGGTGGAGGAAAAAAGACATTTCAGATATGTAGACAAGGAAAAGAGCTATAATCATAGAAACTCATATTTTGAAGACAATATTCATTTTCAGGAAATATAGGAAGAAGAGATCAATGATAAAGTGCACTGATAGAAAAATTTGGTTACAATCTGCTGCTGGTACATACAAAGCACTCACTTTGCTGGTATTGTGAGGTAATGGGGGAAGAGGGGTTTTCTGACTTTTTTTCTGAGATGAATGGGCACATGGATCTGTGGGTTGACTTCAAAACATGTTTTCCCTCTTTGAATCCATATCCCCTTGTGTCTTTTCACCTCCTCCCATCAAGAAGTGAAGGAATGGAGTGAAATGGAGCCAGGGGAAAATAGAAATAGCAATTTGGACAAAGTGAGGAAAATACCAGACACTGAGTTTTCATATTGTGATAATTTGGTTAATACCCTGTAGTGGTTTTGCAAGCATGTACTTTTAAATGTTTTTGTCCACTTCAAATTAATTGTTCACATTTTTTCTGAAATTTGGAAACAAAATTTACAATAGGTAAGTAATTGAATAAATTGTGGTTAGTTCATAAAATAAAATACATTACAGTTTTTAATAAAACAGATATTCATAATGTAACAGGTGTGGGGGAAAGCAGGTTACAAAATAGTGAACTATCTGATGACATTCTCTTTCCCCCCAGTCACGTGTGAGCAAGTTATAGTATAACAAGATCTAGTACATCAAAGATCTAGAACAATACACAACAAACGTAAAACCAAAAAATAATGAAGAGAAATTCTCCACCCCTTGAATCTGGACTTGCCCTGTGACTTACTTTGACAGGTAGAATGGGCCATAAATAACATCACGCTCGATATAAACACTTCCGTTCTCATCCTTGCTGAGCTGCCATGTGCACAAGGCCCTGCTGGAAGGTAAGAGTCACAGGACTTATCGCTTCTGTGGCCCCAGTCAATGTCCAGCCAACCCAGAGGAGAATTTCCTGGTTAACTAGCAGCTGAGCAGACTTGGCGGACATCAGAAGAACTGGCCACCTGAGTCCAGGGCAAACTGTTGACCCACAGCAGAATGAGCTAAATAGATAGTTATGAGTCTTCATCTCTAAATCTAAGAACTCAGCTCAAAATAAAATGATGCTGCATTAGCTGACAAATTATAAATGTAAAAATGTAAATGCTTTTTTTTGAATAAATGTTTATTATACTCTTGTTTCACACAGTGGAGTCAGAGCCATACAACAAACATACATTCCTGCCCTTGTGAACTTATATTCTAGGAGTGATGCATAGTCAACAAAGTAATATCCGTAATATGTCAGATGTTAATAAATACTATGATAAAAATAAACAAAAAATGTCACTAGGAATTACTGTGTGGTGATGGGGAGATGTAATTTTAGTTAAGATAGTATTTTAAAGTTGAGTAGATATATATACACATACATATATACATATATATTTATATATGCATACATATTTTATGTATTTATATCTCATATATAAACATATTTATATATCATCTATATGTTTATATACATATATATATATGTATAAATATACATATATAAAATAATATATACATATTTGTGTGTGCATGTGTATGTATATATATCATACATACATATAGAGAGAGACAAGATGGCTCTCCACCCACAATGTGGTTCAGATATCAAGACTGTTGACACTCTGCATACAAAAAGGATTTTAGAGAAAGTTTATCATTCACACAAAGGGCTCCAAGGGGATAGAAGGGTGGGCAGAAGAAAGTTTTGGCTGGCTTGGCGAAGGCAGGGAAACTAGGTTAGGTCTTTTAAGTTGCTAGGAGGTAAACTGGGGAAAAGTGCCTGTGCGCCTTTCAAGGTTTGCCTTTCCCACAGGAAGCAAAGAAGGAGACAAGCCTGGGATTTCTTGTCAGCTTGTCTAGACATGAGCCAAAGAGAAATGAAAGTGAAATTTAAGAGAGGTCAGTGGTCAAACAGGAAAACATGAAGTCAGACTCTTTAATCACTGATGATCAGAGAAGGCCCTACTGAGAAAGTGACACTGGAGAAATGACATAGAGGGTGTGAGACGTGGTAGAGTGAAGAGTGTCTGGTCTTTTTCTCAGGTTTCTGGCACAGAACTTCTAAAACCCCTAGAATTTTCCAAGGGGTAGGAGTATCCCTGTTATGGTTATGAAGTGGCTCATGGTGGGACACTAGATAGCTTCAGGACAGGAGCCAGTCACCAGAAAAACCCACTGTGTGCTTAGAGGGTTGGGATTTGGGGCCATTCCTACCACAAAGGAAGGGAGGGAGATCAGAGATTTAGTTCAATCACGTAGACAATGATTTCATAAATGATGTTTACTTAATGAAGCTCCAATAAAAATGCTAGACACTGAAGGTTTTTAGAGCTTCCTGGTAAGTCAGCATATTGGTGTCCTAGGAAGGTGATGTAGCTCCCTAAGTCCATGGAGAGATGACACTGGAAATTCTGCATTTGAGAACTTTCCAGATCTCACTCTAAGCATAGTGCTTTTCTGAGTTCTGTGAGTCATTCTAGTAAACTATTGAACCTTAGGGAGTCTGAAAAGTCCTGAATTTATA
>PVKM010022538.1:0-21748 GCA_004027735.1 Carollia perspicillata
CCCCCCCCGCCGAATCCGTGGCTTCTGGCTCTTCCCTCATCTTCACATCTCTCACTGAGCCCAACCCCTGCAACCCTCATCCCACTTCCTCTGACTCCGACCTCCCTCCCTCTCCCCTTATAGGCACCCTTGGGATTTCAGGAGCCCAGGAAAATCTCATCGGCAAAGTCCATTTTTTTCATGCAAGGTAACATTCACAGGTTCTAGGAATTAGGACAGGCACATCTTTGGGGGACCCATTATTTCTGCCTACTGCACACAAGCAGAGAGCTGCTCTGTGTTGCTAGGAAAAAGGGGTGAAGAGGAGGAAAGGGAGGGCCTGCCAAGGAGCAGAAGAAAACTTCGGGGGTGATGGTTGTGATGATCTTCACTGGGTGATGGTTTCATGGGTATACACATACAACTAACGCTATCAAAGTGCATGCTTGAACACTCCGCATTCTCCATAAGTATGTGGAGCATTAGTATGTTATATGTCTATCCCTCAATGAAGCTGTTAAGTTAATTTAGAAAAAATCCCGATGCTCAGAGACTGGGCAGCCGGGAGGCACAGCCAGGCCAGTTCATCTGATGCTGACACCTGTGCCTGTGATGAAGTGCCGTCTCCTTTACCCTCCCTTCCCTACCTCGGGGATGACAATACTCGCCCCTTAGAGCTGGGAGTGCGTGGTTAGATGCCCGGTGCATGGGCACTCCCTCGCCTTCCCCCCTTTTAGACCTCCTGACAAGCCAAGGTTTCTGAGTATCCCAGAGTATACTCTGTTTTCTAGAGCCTGAAAATCATCAACATTTTCTTCACCAGAGAGGAAGAGAAAGACATCTGAGAAAAATGCCAATGGGGCAGTAAATAGGCCTCCCCTTCAAGGATTCCCAGCCATAAGTATCCCAGAGTCTAAAATGCAAACTAAAACACAGGATCGGACATAAGTGTGTTATTCAGGTTTCTTGGAAATCCTAGCTGGTTCATTTTGTTGACTGGTGTTGAGAGACCATGCTCATGAACCAATAAGAATAAGCAAGCAAATGAAGACCAAATAACAAAAAAAAGGCAAAGAAAAAAAAGAAAGAAGGAAGGAAGGAAGAGAGCAAGCATGGGGAGGCTTTCCCATTATTACAATGACAGGAACATGGACCGCTGCACCCGGCCGAGGTCACAAAGCCCTTTTTACTGATGGTGCACTGCGCTTGGTCCATCCAGGTGAGATGAAAGGGTGACGCTCCTGGCTGGCCAAGAAGCCTAACCTGTTTCCAGGGTTTCCTCAAAAGAAGGAAATATACCCATGTTGCCATCATTTTTGTGTTTGTGTATTTAAAAGATAGTATCTTCTGTTCCTAGATACATTGAAAATGTCTTAAGAAAAAGTCCACATTTCCATTTTTCTTTATGGGACACTGTCTACTGGGGCAGCCTTGCCCTTGATGGTCTTAGGCTTCTGATTCAGGTTGTGAAGTTCACCTCGGGTTAACTTCCATTTCTTGATCTCTCCATCTACCTTTTCTGCCCCAGGCCATGCGTATTAGATGAACCCATCCAGCTTATGTCAGTCACATCCATTAAATTAAGGAAATAGAAATAAATAAATCAAAAGTATGATGGGAGAGAATAGCAGATGCTGCAGTCCTCAGTGTGTCACCAGAAAGTACCGTCTAGTTCGCAGACCAGCAGGTGAGTTACTGGTACATAGTTACCAATATATACTGGCTCAATGGATTGAGCACCAGCCTATAAACCAAAGGGTTACTGGTTCGATTCCCAGTCAGGGCACATGCCTGGATTGTGGGCCAGGTGCCCAGTAGGGGCATGCAAGAGGCAACCACACACTGATGTTTCTCTCCCTCCCTTCCCCTCTGTCTAAAAATAAATAAGATCTTAGAAAAAAACAAAAAAAAGACTTACAGCCATGGTTTCATACATGGTAAATATAGCAGAAAGAGACAGATACATTTGAGTTCCATTGCTATTTAGCAGCTCTATGACTTGAAGCAAATTAGTTCAACTTCTCTGAGCCTCAGTTTTCCCATCTGTAAAATGAGAGTGATAAATAGTTTCTGCCTGTGGAGCTGTTGTAAGGCGCTACATTCAGTAAATGCTTAGCAGATGGAAACTGCTTTCTCCTCCCTTCTTCCTCTCCTGTCCACCTTTATCTAATTTAGCTTATGAATTTGCTCCAGCTAAATGCCCCTGGGGAGATGAAAATGTGAATGTCAATCAACCTAGAAGGAAAGTGCTAGTACACTATGACCCATGGTGAACCACTAGTCCTCAAAAGCACCGCGAGGAGGCAGTTTTGGCCTGCAGCCATATTTTGGCACTGAATCATGTCCTGTTTTGCACTGTTCTCTAATTGTTTCAAGTCATTTCCTCTCTCTGGGATTCAATTTCCTAGCTAGTAAAACCATAAGATTCTCTTTAAGCCTCCTCTGGTTCTTCTCAGTTCCTTCTTCTACCCATTTATCTCTACTTGCATAATAAAAACTCAGAAAAGAGTAAAGGCAACGAAGAGCCAAGTGAAGTCCTTATACATAGAGCAAGTTCTCTGTAGCGTGAGGTTGAGGCACAGGTCGGGGCCTCTGTCAGCTGTCCAGAACACTGGCTGTCCTGGACTATCCAATGTCAAAGTCATCACCCACCAGACTCAAGTTAGTTCCCACCACTCAGGGAGTGTCTGGTGGCAAAGCCAGTGTTCAGAGAAGTCTTGTTAGAATTAGGTGGTTAGAATTTAGCTGCACAGATATTTGCAGCTAAAATGGTCACCCTCTGTGCTTACTCTCGAGAACCTTGGTTCTAAACTTTAGCTACACATCACAATAGCCTGGGGAGCTTTTAAAATAGCAGAGATCCTAATTGTATTGGTTGTATCCCAGGGGATGGGGCCTGGGCACTGATATTTTTAAAAACTACCCAGGTAATTCTAAGTTCATTCAAGACTGAGAATCATTGATCTAGGTCAGAGACTAGAATATAGTTATTGGGGCTCATAATTGATTATCTGAACATAGGAGGGTTGAAAGTGTAAACGCCTTTGTATCTGAATCCCTGTACTTAGCATGGTGCCTTCCATATAGTAGAGTACTCAATAAATGTTGGGGAAATAAATGGATGAATTAGAAAAACAAGTATGAGATAGTACAGTAGAAAGAGTATTCAACTAAAGGCCTGAAAATTATGTTCCCAGCTGTAATATTTCAATTTAGAATAAAAAATGTATATTTAATCTTCTTGTACCTGATACACAGATCCTAAAACCCTTGGAATCTTTTTTTATATTAATGGGGTGGTCTCTTGGAAAGCCCCTAGGTAACCTAAGGATGGGTTGGTGGCCAGGGGATGGGGCTGGTGGCCAGGGGAAACACCCTGTGAATAGAGGGTTGGAATCTTCAGGCCCACCCCCCTGAGGAGGGAAGAGAAGCTGGGACTGACCTCAAGTACCAATTGCCAATGATTGAATCAAGTATGCCCACGTAATAAAGCCTCCACAAAGACCCAAAACGACAGGGTCCAGAGAGCTTCCTGATTGATGAACACGTGGAGATGGGGGAAGAATAGCACGCCCAGAGGTCATGGAAACTTCAGTCCCCTTCCCACATACCTTGCCCTATGTTTCTTTTCTATCTGTCTATTCCAGATTTGTACCCTTTTATAATAACTTGGTAAGTGAAATGCTTCTCTGAATTATGTAAACTGCTCCAGCAAACTAATCAAATCCAAGAAGGGGGTCGTGGGAACCTCCGATTTATAGCCAGGCCCTCAGAAGTAAAGGTCTGGACTTGCCATCGATGATTGGCATCTGAAATGGGGTCAGTCTTGTGAGGCCTGTGGGAGCTGGTACCATCTCCAAGTGTATCAACCACCTGGGACTCGAGGTGTTGAAAACACGTCAGACCAGCCCTGACCCAACTACTATCCAAATATGGGCAATTATTTTCTCTGAGTCTCCATTGACTCTCCTGCGATAACTGTAAATGCTTTATCCTACCCACAACATTATTGTGATGGTACTGTATGCAAAAGTGCTTTGCATATTGGTATGTTGCAGTTTTAAGAAATATGTAGAAATGAAACATAACCGTCATCCTAGCCGCCTAGTTTTTCTGACAAACCCAACAACGTGGCTTAGTGCAGGAAGTGCTGAATGGAGGCTGGACAGAGAGTCCTGGCAGGGCAGACCCTCAGTGCCACTGCGTGGTCCCTCTTCCTTCTAGGTGGAGCCCAGCATGACTCCTCTTCTTGGGGATCTTGAAGCCATGCAGGCTGACCTACGTCCTAGCTCTGTCAGCAAAACTTGCATGGTGGGCCCTGCCCAGGGCCACCCTGGTGCCCTTGCTCCCATCGCCCTGGTTCTTAGCACAGTGCTGGCTCAAAGTGAGTGCTCGGCAGATAAATGAATGAATGTGCCTGGCTCCGAGTGCAACTTTAATATAGGCCTCTGTCTCTTCTGTTTTGTCAACTCTCTGGCCGCCCATCGGATGGTTGCGGACTGCTAGCTCCTCCGTCTGGAGGTCCCCTGCTTCAACCTGGGAAATATTCTCTCTCCACCACCCACAGTTACTGGGGCCCTCCACCAGCCAGGCTGGCCCTTGGCCTTTCATGTAGGGGTACTTGGCATTCAAAAACATATGGTGTTTTTGAATAGGATCTTGCTGTTTTTATTTATGTTTTTAAATAACTTGTTTTTCTTATTATTACAAAATAACACATGTTAGCTTGAAAAAAATTTTGGAAAAACCAAGCAAGCAAAAACCAAAAGTATAAATCTTTCATAAAACCCCCAGTCTTAGGGAATCACTGTTTGACGGTCCTAGTTTTTCTAGTAATGCACCAGGCATACATGTTTGAAAAAATGGCGCCAATCTGCACTCGGTGATTCGTAACCTGCTTTGTTCACTTGACAATATCTTGCTGCCTTAAATGGTCATCTTGCCCTATTATTATCTCCATACCCACTTCTGTTGTCGCGAGTTGCTTACAGCTTTTTATAAAATGAGCAACATTAGTCAGAACAACCCACATCAATCGCAATGGAGGGCTTTGCTAGCTAACCGATGGGGTGGTCATCTGTGCTTTGACCACTGCTAGAGAAACCCTACATCCTGTGAAATGTTTGTTTCATCAAGAGCTCCCGGGCTAAGGCTAGAACAGAAGCAGTTTACTGAGCAGGCATAGCCTCAAAACTGCTAAAGTTTCTATGAAACTGGAAAATTCCATTGCCATAGCCAATGTCAACAGCACAGGCAAGAAAGGAATGAAGGAATTCAAAGGAAGGGAAGAATATGATTAAGAGAGACTATGGGTAACTGGCAAAAATTACGAAAATGACCAGCAGGCTCTGGCTTCCAGCATCAGCGTCCTGAAATTGGATTCAGGCACTGGCCTTCCCTGAAGGGGGTGAGGTAGCAGTCATGTAGCACACGGTTGTGTGAAGAGCAAACCTAAGCTAGGCTCTGGCCCCGGTGTAACCAGCTAACAGCATCGGGGGAGCCCCCACCCGCCCCTTGCCACCACCTTGGGGACTGGTCCCTGGTCTTACATGGCTCCTCTGCCAAGTGCCTACATGTGCACGCCTCAGGTCACCTCACAATCGCTACGCACGCTGTGCGTCAGAATGTGAGCCTGGTGGCTGGCAGAGAGGAAGGTGCGGAGGCTAGCGGAGAGAGTGAGGGGATTCAGACTGAGAGGGAAGCCGGGAGGTATCGCTTGCATCGCACATCAGAAACACGGAGCTGTGACTTTCAGACATCCTCCAGTTTCCTCCTCACCAAGATCATCACCGCAGTCTCTGAACTGAGCTCCCTTGCGTCCTGATGCCATTCTTCTCTGTCCAGTCACCAAAATGCCACCAGCGTAATGTTTACAACCTAACGTTATATTTTCTTGTTTAAAATGTTCTCTTCTAATAGTTATGAAAACCAAATAATACCTGCACATTGTTTAAAAAT
The DNA here is from genome assembly GCA_004027735.1 of Carollia perspicillata. Taxonomy (NCBI): domain Eukaryota; kingdom Metazoa; phylum Chordata; class Mammalia; order Chiroptera; family Phyllostomidae; genus Carollia; species Carollia perspicillata. Next base: position 5,938 of record PVKM010022538.1, read on the forward strand.
CAAACAGAACGAAAAGACCCATAGGGAAAACACGTCACTTGCATCTACTCGCCACAAGTGCCCTGTCACAGAGTCCTCCTCCTGCCCATCCTCCTGGCTGTTCCTCCGATGAGGACCCAGTGTCGCCTGGGTCTTGTGTTCTACTGGTTTCTTGGTTTACCCATCAATTTGATGGAGCACATCCATAGTAACTATCTAACCAAGGGCACGTGGGAGTCAAGTCTCCTGAATTTTTGTGTATCTGAATATATCTTGATTCTACCCTCATACTTGATTAGTAGATTGCCTAGTTATAGAACTCTAGGATGAAAACAATTTTTTCTCGCCAAATTTTGTAAGATTTATCAGTTGTGCTCTGGTTTCCCCAGTTGCTCTTGAGAAATCCAATGCCATTCTGTGGATCCTTTAAAACTCATTTTTCTTAATACTCAATGGGACTTTTAATTCTGGGTATTTATGTTATTCAGTTCTGAAAAAAATATTGACTTATTTGTTTACTAACTTCTTTTTTAAAGCTTCATTTGTTCTATATTTATCAGTAGAGTGGCCAGATAAATACAGAATTCCCAGTTAAACTTGAATTTCAGACAATCAATACATATATTTTTATTATAAATATATTCTGTGCAATATTGTTCAGTGTAAATATGTTCCATGCAATATTTTGGATATACTCACCCTAAATAATTGTTTATCTATAATTTTGAAATTCAAAAATAACTGGGAATTTTGTATTTCTATTCACTTAGTTTGGTCAATTTATTTACTAAAATTCTTATTCAAATGTTAATATCAGATTCTTCTTATCAGACCTTTGGATATGAAATTCATTTATTTTTCCCTCATATGTCATTGTCTTAATTATTTTTTCAAATAATAGAATCTTTATTTTCCAACTTTCTATGAAATATTTTTCTGCAACTTCTGAATTTCAAGACTTGTTTCTTGTTCTGTGATCTCGTTTAATTGCATCCTATTCTTGTTTTATAAGTAAACTGTCTTTTCATATCTCCTTTTAAAGTTTTCCCCTCTATTCCATGGGTTACCTCTTTTTCTTTTGAGTTCCTTTTTCTGTGTGTTTAGTTCATCTTCTTTTATGTTGGTGCTTTCTTCAAGTGCCAGGTGATTCTTGGTTCAATCACCAAGCAAATAAATATTCTTGATCTGTCCATATTTAAGAGGAGGCAGTAAAAAGCCACTGGACACTCTGAGGGATGATAAGAGTGGATGGGGAGAGATTGCCTTTTATTTGTGGGGCAAGGAGCCAATCAGTTCACCAGTGCAGTGGGACCCCCAGTGATCAACCAGTGGAGATTTTGGGGGCTGTTCTTTTGGTCTGAAGAGAATTCTTTGAGATACGGACTGGAGGCGAACACCTGGCAGCTGACAGTATCCCATCTCCCACCACTACCAGCTGTGTTTCGTATTCTAGTCACATCAATGGATTCATCTCCACACAACCTCATCCACTTCCAGGTCTTTATGCCCAGTTCTGTAATGCTTTCCCTCTCTTGTCTTCACTTTAAAAAATCCCACTCATTCTCCAAGACCCAGATACAGAGCACTCCCCACCCTCTCTCTTTTGTAAGCTTACTCTCCACCTATCCTACCCCAACCAGGCTTGCTAATTAGTTTCTGCTTCGTGTTCCCATTACCTCTTGTTTATATCTTCACCAAAGCAAGGTCACACAGTCTGGCTGGATGTTAAAGAGTTTTCAACTGTGTCTATGCAACTTCCCACCTCCATGCCCCAAGAAGCAAATGGCCCTCCCAAGCAGGGAACCATTTGATCTCATGATCTCTGTATCCCTCCATATCTGTGAGCCCTTTGCGCAGAGTCTTGACTCTAGAATGTAGGTGGCAAACACAAGACCCGAGGGCCAAATCTGGCCCTCCACCTTATTTTATCCTGCCCAGCACTTTGTTTCTATCCAGTGGCAGCACCGAGCTCCTTGCCCCTAGTTAAGGAGTAGTTACATTCCTAAAATTACATACAGTCCTAAAATTACATTCAGCCCTTTGAAGGCAACCACAAGGCTGATGTGGCCCCCAGCGAAAATGAGTTTGACATCCTTGCTCTAGAAGAACCCAGAAAACATTAGTTGAATGCAATGAATTGGCTGCTCACATGTCCAGGTGATCTGCCAAATCTGTACCTGATGGGGCCTGACCAGCTAAGAGGAGGGAATGATGGAGAGCTAATACCGGAAATCAGAGTCGGGGAAAGCATGTGGACAGCAGGGCCAGAGGTCAAAGGGATGGGACAAAGTGAAAGGCAGTGAAAGAATGGTCAAAAGATAGCAAGGAAGGGATTAAGATGCCTCACAGATGCGTAAGAAGTCCACAGTGTTGTTCCTCCAGGAGACGCCCCATTTTCTCCACTCTGAGCCAGGCGAGCCTTGGCCAGGGCTCTCGGCCTCCTATGAGCGTTTCTGGTAGAGCTCCAGACCTCCTGCTTTCGTCCTCTGTTGTCTTGTCAAGGAGATCATGTGCTCCCTAAGGGCAGGGCTGAAGTCTGGGTTCTGTTTCGTTTTGTTTTCATGCTTAGCACCTAACACAGTGCCTACTCTGTAAATGTCAGAGTAGATGGACAAATGGGAAGGTCAAGGCTGCTCTTCTGGGAGGAGATGGGGCTGAGTCCCGCAGCTGCCCAAGCTGCTGTTGTTACCCCCCAGCCGTGGGATCTGACAGCGGCCCTTGGAGAAGGGGCAGATGGAGAAGAACTGTTGGCTTAAAATGGTTTGTGTTTAGTCAGCTTGTGTCCCACAATCCACCTATGTCTTACTAAGTCTATGTAGCAACTTGAAAAATGCATACCATACAATGTTAAATGGAAAAATGTAGGGTACCAAATTGTATGATTGTAATTATATTAAAAAATATAGGGGTGTCGGGAAGATTCATGGAAGAAAACATTGCAGAATGCTGACTAAGTGTTGTATGTACTTCATTGGGATTGTTTTTCTTTATTTTCTAATGTTTTTATAAGGTAGTTATATCAAAAGATAGCTTTTTGTAAAAACTTATACCATGTGCCAAGAACTGTAGATTGTTTAATTTAAATGTTAGACAACCCTACCAACTTTGTACTTTTATAATTTCCATTTCAGGGAAAAACAAACTGAGACTTAGAGAAGTAAAGTGACTTGTTCAAAAATCACACAGCTAGTAAATGGTAGACCTAAACTCACCTTGTACAATTTTATAATTTTAAGACCAGAATCCATGAGGATTAGTCTCATCAGAATTGCTCAAAGTTAAGCTTTATTAGGGTAGAATCTCACCAAATATATCCAACCCTCCTGCTAGCTCCAGATTTTATTTTTTTAATGTTTATTTTTAGATTGTATTCATTTACTTTCAGAGAGAAGGGAAGGGAGGGAGAAAGAGAGGGAGAGAAACATCAATGTGCAAGAGATACATGGACCGGTTGCCTCTCACACACCCCCAACCTGGGACCTGGCCTGCAACCCGGGAATGTGCCCTGATTCGGAATCAAACCAGCGACCTTTCGATCCGCAGGCTGGCACTCAATCCACTGAGCCACACCACCCAGGGCCAGATTTTCTTAGATAAGATAACCAGAGGAAGAAATACAAGGGACTGAGAGAGAGAAGAAGAAAAGCTTCAGAAGAACCTGTAGACCGGTCTCCAGGCCTTCATGGCCTGCAGAGGCCCTTCACTGTGGGCCCACAATGCGGGATTGTGGTTTCTATTCTGTCTTGTTGGCTTTAGAGACATCGACATTAGTAACACTAGTTTTGATTGGGGGTGGGGAGACAACTTGTAGAGTCGATCTTTTTCCTTGCCGATGAAGTCTGTGTGCAGTTTCAGAGGTTGCCACTCTGCTTGAGGTTTCCAAAACACGTAGCCCTGAGGGTCATTTCCTGGTTTCACTTGACCTCCATGAATCACCTCCTGCACTCCAGGGCCCCTCCTCCAAACAAGACAAGGAGACTGACCTCCAGCGAGTCCTGCAAACAAACTCTTCACATTGAGAACGAGTGCTCCATGGAGTAGGTGTAAACATGTGAGCACAACTGTGCTCCTCAAAGTTTACTGGGGCACAGGAAGTACACCCCACATCCCGACAACAGAGTTTCAGGGAGGGGAGTGTGTGTTTAGGGGCTGCCAAAGTTTACCATTGCTTCAACTGGATTTAGAGAAGTGGAAAGTTCCAGTCTGTGTCAGAACACCTTCATGGGGACGGGAAGATAGAACTGGAACTTCGAGTTCTGTCGTGATGCCATTACTTCACAGAAACTGTCTGCTAGTTAGCAATCGAGACCCAAGAGATGGCTGCAGATTAAAAGGAGTGCATAGCAAGAGGTAGGCTGGAACTCATGCAGATTTCAGGTCTAAAAACAACAGCATTAAGCATTGCTTCTGAAAATCAAATCAGAGAGAAGGGGTGAGTGAGGGCAAGCTATGGAATTTCTCCCTCCTTTCTTGTCATCTCCATTAATAAATAGACAAACCAAAGAACTCTTTCGTGACTAGTCAGACTTTGAAGTGTATACAAACAAAACCAAAAAATTCTACCAGAGAGAATCTGAACACGAGACAAGGCACTGAACAGAGAAGCAATTCTGCAAGTGACGAAGCGATGGAGGACTGGGATAGCACGAGCAGGCGTGTTCACGTCCCAGGACACGTAGCTCTGCATCTAGATGAAGAAGGCAGAGTAGTTAGTTCTTGGGCTCAGCCATCAAGACCAAGGCTGGTGGGGCCATGGGGGAAATTGCAAGCAAAATATTGCAGTTCATTGAGGGTCTCTGCCAAAAAGCAGACAGGACTCAGTAAAGCAATAACCATGTGACTCTCCTATCAGGGCCTGAAATGACGATGGCCTCTAAGGTCAGGTCTAAGGGGCGGGAGGAAAATTGGCACCAGCAGAATGTGGACTGGCTGCAGAGCAGGAAACAAAGAGGAGTCATCAAACTAAGCATTTCAAGGTAGGGAGAAATGGTTGGTGATGAGCTGTCAGAAAGAGATCTGGGAGAGCATTTTACTACTTGAGGATGCTGACAGCCAACATATCACATCCAAGTTTTTTGACCACACAGTAAAAACAAAGGCAAAGCAATAATCAAGGACAAAGCAATCAAACTAAGAAAGAAAAGATTTATTTTATGTAGTTACTAGGGTTGGCAAAGGCAGAGGTGGTACGATGCAAATAGATGGTGGAGACCATGAGACTGGAGTTCAGGGGACAGTGTCCGAATCAAATTGGAAATCTGCTTACACACAGCAGAGTGAGGAAAGACAGGGGTTAGGGTGGGTAGTTTGGTCAAGGAACAAGAAACTTTTGTGGGACATTGGAAAATTGAAAGCATTCAGGGCTCTTGGTCCTTTTCCAGCAAAGAACCTTGTTGCCCTTTACCACTGCGTCTGTGAATACGAGGGGCCCCAAAGGCCAGAGACGACCCAGAGGACCCAGTGACAGCCCTGCTGATGCCACAGACAACTGCAGTTTCTGAGATCTCAAAGCTTTGCAGTTCTCATGTGAGGACACCAAGGAGTTTGTTGATCGATCTCAGTGAGTAGAATTTAAAAATTGGCCATTTTAATCTCTGGAAATTGAACGTGTGAGATTTCTCACAGACTTGAACTCTATACATCCGTCTTGTCTGGTCGCCATCTTTCCTTCATTCAGGGCTTTGCGGAGCCTCTGGCTGGATGGTGGCCATGACCTCCCTACACAGGCCCTGGACCCCATATTTCTAATCCCGCTTTCCAGATTCTGCTCTCAGCCGTTTGTTGTCCCATCCCAGGCTCGTCAACTCAGCATCTCCACCACCAATGAATATTTACTGGGTGACCACAAAGTAAAAGACCTTTCTGTTTGCACTCTGAGACAGAAAACAAAAATAAGTTTGGGAAGAGGATATGCTTGCAAACAGATATTTCTCCCATGTTCCACAGAAAATCAAGGACCTCCTCTTTTTATCACCACCCCCATCATCATCATCACCATCATCATCACCATCTAAACAGATATGGAGTACCCATGATCCACTGGGCTAAGAGCTTTACATTTAATATGTTGTGCAGTCTTCATCTCAATACAACGAAGAAAACACTATTATCATGGGGAGTAAATGCAGACAACTGTAATTGAACAACAATAAAATAATTTTTTAAAAACCACTATTATCATTCCCATTGTACACATGAGGGAACTGAGGTTTAGTTTGCCCAGTGCATGTGGGGAATGGCAATTGCGGCCTGCACCTGATCCATTAGGCTACACTCCTGCTCATAATTCTCCTTATCATCTTATTTTTCCTAGTGAAAAATAAAGTTATGAATTCCCCTACAGGTTTGGGCTAGGCATATAGTAGATGCTAAATAAAGGTTCAATGTATTGGAAACCAATGAGTCCTGAGCTCACTGGTGCTCACAGTTGCATTATGAACCTACTGACCCATGGATCCTGCTCTTGAGGGTGTTATGGCCACCTCTTCCATCAGCTCATGTCCTTCAATCGGCCAGCCAGCTTTGTGTTGTGTGAGGCAACACTTTTCAGGTCTCAAGCCCTGGCCTGCTGTGACCCAGTGAGGGAAGAGGCACAGGGTAAATTCTCATTACTGGCAATTCAGTACTTTACCCAGAGTGGGAGGGCAGACGCTAAAGCTCAGATGCAAGGAGGCTGTCTTGGCACTCTTAGTGATTGTTGTGGAAAAGCTGAATCCAGAAAGAACATCTGCCCAGGCTAGTCAGAAAGGAAACAGCTTTCGGTTAGCTAATTAATAGCTTTTCATCTGCGTCAGAGGGTTCTGTTTTAGCTTATTGGCTTGAACACAGGGGCCTGGGAGCCTGGATTCACTCCTTCACATTTTGTAGGTAGCGCCTTAGGTCATTGGACCACTTAGTGCAGGTCCAATCCCATCTGGCTGGGACCTTTGGAAGATGAGGATCTCACATCTGTCTTGGCTGACTCAGGGCTGACTTATTCTTCCTTAAAGGAGTGGGCTTCAGACTGCAGGCCTTTATAGCCTACGATTTTGGGGCGTGGAGGCCCACATGTGTCCCGTTCACTGTCGCTCGGATGCTCCCCCGCAGGCACACACTGCATGGTACACGGATGCAGCACAGGTGCTCACTGCTCGCCAGCGGCTTCCACCCTGGTCTGCTGTGTGTGTGGTGTTGGGCGGATAGCAGAGTGACTTATTGACGTGAAGCGATGATGGAGCGATTCGAGCCCAGGTGGGATGAAGGGGTGGCTAACTTCCTCTGTAGTCCATTCTGAAATAAAAGAGTCCAGTTTCAAGTCCAATCTTACAGGATGAAAGACATTTAGAGAAGGCAGAGGCCCTCCCTGGAGTGACAACAGGTACAAAGGGATGGAGATGGCAGTGCAAAGCAGGAGAATAGTGAGGGAGGTGAAACCTGGCTCACACAGTCTGGGCAGTAGGAAGCCCGGTGGAAACAGAGCCCAGGGCTCGTGTCCGGGAAGCCAGTGGTCCTTCCTTCCGGCATCTTTCCAGAGCCCTGGAGGTACTACTGAGCAGAGCGGCCCATGTGCTCCACCCAAGCTTCTCTCAAGCTACTCCGACACTTCGTCACTTTTATACCTTTCTGTCTGCATTCCACATTTCTGAGGACTATGGCTTATCTGTCCTTGCCTGGCAAGTAAAAATGCTCAATGAGTGTGCATTGAATAAACAAATGAATGAGGACATCATTGGAGATGAGGGTGAATAAGTAGGTTGGTTCTATAATAAGTTGTAGGTGCCAGGCTTTCTAGCTAGTTCTGCCTTCAGACGACTAGGGACAGCACCTTGGGCTTACATTAATTTATTCACTTATTTATTTAACAACCACTTATTGAAAGCCACTGCAGACACTGTTTCAGGCCATGTTTCAGGCACTGCATGGGAGCACAGGATGTGACAGTGATTAAAACAGATAAAATTGTGCCCAGGGAGAGCTTACATTCTAAGCAGGGGGACAGGCAATCCCATCTGTTTACATAATTTGAGAGGCCCAGCACAAAACAGAAGTGTGACCTCTCATCCAAACAGTAGGGAAGAATTGTTGGAGGAACTAAAATACAATGTTCTCCCTTTTTTCCTGTAGTCAGTCCCCTTCTAAACTTGCCATGACATTTTCAATTTACAATTTAATATCACTCTAAGAAAAGTATAGTTTGAAAATCACCAGCATGGATTTTATCATCCCTCTTTAAATTGTACAAGGTCTGTGTTAAATACAAGAGCATTTCACTCAATCACAAAATTATGCAAGAAGTATTTCATAGCTCCCACTTGCATATCTCCTTAGCTTTTCTAGGATAGTGGAAATGCTGCATAAAACCAATTCAATTATTCTTAGTTCTTTTTTTTTTTTTAAGAGGGAGGAAAGGGGGGAAAGGAAGAGGGAGAGAAACCTCAACATGTGAGAGAAACACTGATTGGTTGCCTCTCACACGCCCCCAGGTGGAGACCTGGCCTGCAACCCAGGCATGTGCATGACAGGGAGTGGGACGGTGACCTTTTGGTTCACAGTCTGGTGCTCAGCCCCCTGAGCTACACCAGTCAGGGCCAATTATTTTTATTTCATTTCTTTTTAAAAAATTCCATTTCTTTATACATGACATTTTACCTTCAGGTTACCATTGAGTAAGGAAGGACGAAGAAGGAGAAAAAAATGCTATAGGGTTCACTATGGGTCTCCTTCCTTCTCAGTCAATGTGTGGGGGGTGTGGAAGGGGCACTGGCCAACCCCAGAGGCCACGCCGGCCCTTGCTTTGAGTGCAGAAATAAGGAAATAGCGTTTAAAGAAACACAGATGACCAAGGAACCCTATCATATCCTTTCCTACTCATGTTACACCCCCTGCCCCATATTAGGACTGGGTTGGAATGTGCCTTTCAAGATGCATTGAATATTTAAAAAGAACCACAGAACCTTTGACCCCTTTCCCACTCGGTCTTTTCCATTACGCTTCCTCGTAAAAGAGAGCTCTGTAAAGCTCACGACAGACTTGCAGATGTTCGTCACGAAAGCCTGGACCCCAGGCGGATGCTCACTCCCCTGGCTCGGCGGCACAGGAGTCACAGAATTTCTGGCAGGAAAGAATGTGTGTTTGCCTTTGTGGCGACGTTGGTGGGATGATGCCAGAAGGCATGTGCTGACGTGTGTGGGTGGCGAGCACGTGTTGTGTCTGGGCGATGTGTGTTCGTGTGTGTGTGCGGTCATTGTGACAAGCTTTGTGTGTCTGATTTGTATGTAGGGTTGCAGCATGTTTGTACATGTACCATGTGAAATGAATATTAAAGTTCTCTCAGCAAACTTTTGCTCTGGGCTGCAGAGCATATATCTTGTGCTTTCCCCTAAAATGCCAGTCTGTTCTCGTGTTCTTTTAAGTAAAATAACGTACAGCTTTTTGACATTCACAAACAAAACCCAGTGGGGTTTTTTTTATCTGAGTCAAGTGCTCCCCGGGGCTTTGTGTTTTTCCCCCTCCTCCTTCCTGTAAATCCATTTTATGCATTGGAGTTGGAGGATGACATCTTGTTACATCATGTTAGACAGCACCATAATTTTTTCCAGCAAATATTTCCAATCTGGCGAAGCAGACAGAACTGAACAAAGACAGACAACCCAGCATAAATAAAGGAGCAGCTCCTGGCCCTGTGAGACAGGCCCAGAGGAGCATTGTCCGTGAATCCAAGGCTGACGTGCTGACGCTGGAGGGGAGGAATCCATGCAGGCTCACAGCTCTCCCAGTGATGTGATGCAGTCTCCGTCTCCTGGAGAGGAGGATGCCTGTTGGGGGTGGGGTGCTCCGCACGCCAGAGCAAGCCCGATGCATTGCCTGAGGTCCTCTCTATACTCTGCCCAGGTCAGGACTGTCTTCTGCCTTCCAGCTGCAACTGCGATTTAGTCCTATCTCTTGTGTGCCATTCTGCCTGTGAGCCCTGTGGTTAAATTTAAGGTTTGTGTTTAAAAAGAGGTGCTCTGTGCCCAAGTGCAAGCCCACTACTGTGGCTTTCCTTTAGCCATCTGCGATCTGAGACAGTGATGAGTGCACCCGGTGCTGTTCCCACCCCCTGGTAAGCCATGTATCAGATTAGGGGTCTGGGTTCGCTCAACCCTGCCACGCATCTATACCCACAGCATGTGTTGTGGTCAGAATTAGTTCTGGGTGGGGAATTGTGCTGTGTCTCACAAATCTTGTTGTGGGTGATCTGCCAGAATGCTCCTCCTAAACAGTTCATCATGTCAGCCTTCAGTCTGGAAATATGGACTAGCTCACAAGCGGTACGGCCTAGATCACTAGGGCACAAAATCTTAGGGTCCATAAAATCAGGGGCATGTAAGAAAACGGGACTTAGGACCATGTGATCTAGGTTTGGGCCACAGTCCCAGGCTGTGTGACTCTGGGCAAGGGGGTGAAACTCTCTGAGCCTCCTCTTCGCCCATGCAAAGAGAACGCCTGCCTCGTGGGGATGCTGCAAGGACTGAGCGGCAATCGTACATGTGTGAAAGTCGTGTGGGAACGTCCCTCCTCTCATATCCCACTGTTTCGACTTCACGCACTTCTCAAAAGAACAGGCAAGACACAAAGGTGGGAAGGAATTGAGAGACTCTGGAGATGATAGGTATAACTCAGTCAGCCAGCAAAGTTGACTTTTCTTTTAAAATTAACAAAATACTCTGGATTGAAACTTAGAAGGCTATTAGTATATACTGTCAATCTAATACAAGTCAGTAAAGATTAATTGAACACATACTACATGCAAGTCAATCTAGTTGACACCATAGATACCAAGAAAAACAAATAGAAATAATTAAAACAGATTGATTTTTACTACAAAATAAAGTGGATCAATGCAATGGAAAAAATCCAGAACTTAATCTATTTAATATGTGATAAGAGAGTAAGATTTATTTAGTTATCCATTTAGAAAATGATTGATTTTGATTGACACCATATATCATATCATAAAGGAAACCCCGGTTTGACTAAGAATTATATATAAATGGATAAATTATGAGACAAAACTAAACATCAGCATAAAGGCTTTTCCAGATCAATGGAGAAATAGCTTTCTCAATTTTGAAGCAATAAAACAAATCATCTAGACTGACAGGCACAAATAAATATTTTAAACCTTTAAAATAATGAAAAATGATAACTAATATTAAATGCCAACAGAAGACTGGGGAATATTTTTATCAAGCAGAGCAAAGAGTACATACTGATACTTTAAAGTTCCTCATTAAAAGCATAAATGAAACATTAAGATCTCAATAGGTGAATGAAAAAACAAAATGAAAAGTAACTTACAAAAGAGAAACAAGAGACTGCCTATCGCCTCAAGGGGAAAAGTTTATCTTTAGAATTAAATAAATGTAGATCAAAGCAACACTGAAGTACCCATTTACATGGTTAGATTAGAAGTTAAAATAAAATGTGACATCCAGTGCTGGTCAGGTTATGGGTGACACTGGAAATTCATACATTACTGGTGGCTATCTGAATTGTTATAAACCATTTGGAAAGTAATATGGTGATGCATATCAAAACCCATAAAAAATACACCATTTGAGCTAGGTATTGCTTTTCTAGCAGTTTATCCTAAAGAAAGAAATCAACAACAAAAAAAGCTATATGATTGGTGTTTCAGTTTTGTATAATAATCAAAACCTGATAATAGATGCTCAAGAAAAAGGATACAGTACAGAGAAGTATTATGATCATAAAACAGAATTAAAATAATTATACTAAAAGATTTATATATAGAAAATGTTTATGGTGAAATGACAAAAAGGAGAACATAATATTTAATGTATCAAGATAATAATTATAATTATGTAGAATGAATTATACCTTTTAACAAAAGAAGAAAGGATGCAAAGGATGAAAATATTTATATTAGGGTATCATCATGATGGTGACTTTTCAAATAAAAAATAGATTTCCTACTTTTGTGATATTAATTTCTGATCCGGATAAAAATATTAAAAAGAAGCGAAAACCTCCCCCTGTAGATCTGAACTTCAATTCTGGGCATATTTCTATCCTAGCTCTTGTGACTTCTACTTTGATCTGTGACTTGTGGGCAGATCGACCCATTGTCCATCCCCAACTCGGCCACGGGGCAAACTTCAGATACCTGGCTGCCTGATGGCTCCTTGATGTCTCTTTCTGTGTCGCCACTATTCTGGCAGAAGACGAGGAGGGACATGGTTTTGACAGCTCCCAGATTCCCCCTTTCTGTTCGAGCACAGCATCCCTCTGGGCTCTGTAGAGCCCACTGAGAACAGCACACGCATCCACTCCTTGCCCAGATGTTTCAGTATAGCGAGAAGAAAGCTCGGACTAGCTGATTACAAGTACACAGTGTGAGCATGCGCAATCAGCATGGAACAGATTGAAAGAGAACACCGAAGGGGATTGTGTGCCCTCCTTCATTCCTCTCCCCTTCCAATTCTAGTTCCCTTCTGAGGGCCAGCCCCTGAGTCACTGTTCTTTTCTGCAGGTTGACCCTACCTTCACCTGCAACTCAGTTCAGCCGTGCTCAGTGCCATATACTGTCCCAAGCCCATGGCTTTCAAAGACATGGTCCCCGGTCTCAAGGAGCTTGCTATCCAACGGGAAAATAGACACTAACCCCCCCAAATATTCCTGCATAAATGTGATAAGTTTTAAGTCTGACATTTGGCAGCGCACTCTGGGAAACACAGAGAAGGTGCTGGAAGGTTAGAGATGGCGTGATTGGGGGTTAGCTAGACAAAGAAGGCTGAGGGGGAGTCTCCTAGGTTGGGGTGGGATGAGATGGAGGATGCTTGAGGCGGAGGGGTTAGTACCAGCCCATACCAGCCTGAAAGACAGCAAGACAGTGGGCTTAAGAACTACCTTTCAGCTCTCTGGTTGTTTTAGTTACTTAGTTACTTCAGTGTCCAGCATCCACTCCTTTTAATCATCCCGTTATGCTAGAGAAGCCCCTCTCTCAAACATCACCCTTGGAGACCCCCAGTTCTTGGTCCATGTTTTCACGCCCGTTCTCATTAGTAGTTCTGTCGTCGCTCTTCCCACTTCTCCCTGAGGGCACCTGCCTGTGCTGCGTCTTCCTCTCTGACCCCGCGTTTAAATTTCCCACAGCTGCCCCACCCCTCTTCAGCCTCTTGTCTACACCTGGATTGAGGCAGGGATGGGGAGGGCAAAGGATTCTCTGCCAAGTGGCTCCCGTGGTCAGTGCCGACAGCCGCAACAGCCACGAATGACTCTCATTTTGCTGGACTTAGCACATATTCTAACAAGATGCACCCACTCGTGGAAGGCTCTAATAAAGGACCCACCTAGGTCAGCTCTCTTTCTCCCATCTGTCCACGTACTCTGCTTACCAAGAGGAATCCGTGGAATGAACCTTCTGGTTATCTTTGTTTTACATGCAAGTTAAAAGTCCAAGCAATGTCCACTTGTGGTAATGTGCGACCTTGGATGTTGTTAATTTTTCCTGAAATGGGTTTTGAGGCATGTGGAGGAAGTCAGGTTATGAATTGCTACATTTTAAAAAATGTTGTATTATCAGGTTTTTTCATATTCCAATGACTTCATTTCGAGTGATGGATTCAAGAAAGTAACAGTGCAAAATATAGGTGAGGGATTGATTTCCAACCAGAGTGTGAAGACCATTCCATGGGGAAAGAATAGTCTTTTCAATGAATGATGCTAAAACAACTAGACATGCATATGCAACAGAATGAATTTGGACCCTTACCTCATACCTCATAAACAATTAGCTCAGAATAAACCAAATACCTACATGTAAGAGCTAAACCTGTAAAACTCTCAGAAGGGAACATAGGGATGAATCTTCAGGACCTTAACGTAGGCAATGGTTTCTGAGATATGACACCAAGAGCTCAAGTAACAAAAGAAAAATGAAATAAACTGGACTTCATCAAAATCAATGCCTTTTGTGCCTTGATGGTCACTTCAAAGAAAGTGAAAAGACAATCCACAGAAATAGGAGCAAGTAAGAGTCTAGTGTACCGAATATATAAAGAACTCTTACAAATCACTAGCAAAGATTGAAACAACCCAATTTAAGAATGGGCAAAGGACTTGAATAGATACTTTGTTAAAGAAGGTATACAAACGGCCAATCAGCACATGAAAAGATGCTCAACATCACTAGTCATTAGAGAAAATGCAACTCAAAACTTACACTGAGATACTACTCTACAGCTATTAGGATGGCTATCATAAAAAACAAACAAAAATAACAAGTATAGGCAAGAACGTGAAGAAATTGGAATCCTCATATGTTGCTTGAAGGAATGCAAAATGGTGCAGCCGCTTTGGAAACGTCTGTTGGCCCCTTAAAATGTTAAGTAAGTATAGCTACCACATGATCCACCGATTCTATTCCTATGAGTATATATGGAGGAGAATTAAAAATATACATCCACACAAATTCATAAACAAATATTCATGGCAGCAACTGAGGAATGCACAAACAAAATGTGGTCTGTCCGTGCACTGAAGTGGTGCGAGACATGCTACGACAGGGGCAAAACTTGGAAACATTGTTATAAAAGAGGCCACATACAAAAGGTCGCATATTATATAATTCAATTTATAGGAAACGTCCAGAATAGGCAAATGCAGAGAGGCAGACAGTGGGTTAGTGGTTCCCTAGGGCTAGGGGAGGAGATAATGTGGAATGGCTCTTTGATGAGTGCAGGGTCTCTTTAAGGGGAAATACAGTGTTTAGAATTATTGGTGATGGTTGCACGGCATGGTGAACATACTCGTACTAAAAGCCACCAAACTTTATGCTTTAAAGTGATTAAAGGGGTGAACTTTATCTCAAAAGGAAGAAAAAAGAATGAGAAAGGTCCTATACATATCACCGCACTACGTTTAAGCTGGCATCTGGGACTCCACTGTGACCCATAAGTGATATGATTCAATCCGACAAGAACTTTTGTGCTAGGTTCTGGGAGTGGGTTGGAAACAAATACAAATAAAAAACACAGGCTCTGTTCCCAAGGCTGCACGACTGGTCTCTTGGAGGATACAGAGACGTACTTCACGGACCGGAACGCATTCCAGAAGACGCGAAGCCTCACAACGGAGAGAGAGATGGTTCTGGGGGAGTGCAAGGCAAGGAGTGGTTACGCTGAGTGAAGGAATGTTGGAAAGCCTTATGGAAGAGGAAACATTGTGACAGAGTTTTTGAGGATGAGTAGGAGTTGGACAAGTGGAGAAGGTGGTGTACTGCAGACAGAGGGACCAGCTCCAGCAAAGGCCTGGAGATGTAGAAAGCATACCTTAGAGATACCGTTTGAGCTCTGGTTTCTCTCTCCTTCTGGTATTCTGCCATCGCTTTTCATTAAATATCACAACCATTTCCACTTTGCTCCTCAGTCCTTGCCTCACAGACTATAAGCTTTTGATTTAAAAGGAAAGAAACGGAAATGTGGGCCCTGAGCCTTGGTGGGGTCTAGCAGAGTCCCCCAGGTTCCCTTGCTCTGTCCCCAGCCTGCCCGTGGCTGTGGGTGGAGCGCCTGGACTCCATCGGGCCTGCAGCTCTGCTCCTGCCCGCTGTGTCTCCCACCTGGGAACCCGTCCTTGCAGCACCGACTGGCTCTCCCCGCCAGATGGACAGGCCCTGCTTCTCTCTTCGAGAGTCTCTTGCTTGACGGTGGCTTCTGCACTCTAGCCCTGCCCGCCCGCAAGGCGGAGGGAAAGAGGCTCATCTGTTTCCCTCGGGACGAGTCATCCGGTCTGGCTCCTTGGGCAGCTGCTTTTGTTGGGCTTCTATTTGGATTGTGAACCCATTGCCTCC
>PVKM010022539.1:0-14055 GCA_004027735.1 Carollia perspicillata
CCCTGCTCTTCCTCATTGAGACAGACCTGCTGTGGAGGCTGAAGACCTGCATCTGTGCCTTCCGGAGGAGGCGGCAGCTGGTGAGTGGCTCCTGCAGTTCTATGCTCGGCAGGTCTCCTGCTAAGGCCAGGCTTCCTCAAGACAGCACACAGGGAGGGCTCAGCACCCAGCAATGGCCAGAGTGCACGTGCAGCACAGGGCTCGCAGCCTGGGAGGGGGCTGTAGTCTTCCTGGGGCCTTGGGGTGCCTGGTCTCAGCAGAGGCAGTGCTGCCTGGCATCGTCATGTTTGTCTCACATCCCCTTAAGAAGTACAAATGGGTAGTTACAGAATAGTCACGAGGATGTAAAGTACAGCATGGGAAATAGAGTAGCCAAAGGACATCTGTGCATGACCCATGGACATGAACAATGGTGTGGGGACTGCCTGAGGGAGTAGGGGGGCTGGGTGGAGGGGGGCAAAGGGGGAAAATTGTGACAACTGTAATAGCATAAACAATAAAATATAATTAAAATCTCATATCCCTCAGTGGAGTTTCCTGATTTTCTCCATGAGTCTCGCACTGTCCTTGTTCCTCAGACAATTTGTGCCTGCTTGGTGCTAATTTCAACCCTTGTGGCTCCCCCTCCCCCAGCTCTCCCCGTGAAAGGCCTGAGCCTGCACACGTGGGCTAGACTGGGTGAGCTGTCTCGGAGACCTCAGCCCCTTCTTCCGGAGTATAGGACTCCTTGGACTGGAGCTCACCCTTTTTGGTCTTTTTCTGAAACAATTAGATGGAAATGTGCACCCGGCCTTCAGCACTTCCTGAGGACCAGGATGTGGCAGATGAGAGGAACCGAATCCTGGCCCCCAGCCTGGACTCCCCGCTGGACACACCGCTGGTCATCAAGGAGCTCTGCAAGGTAAGGCTCCACTCCACAGGCCCCAGGTCTGCCCGCAACGCCTGGCTGCTCAGAGGCTGGCTCCCTGACTCCCCGTTGTCATTCTTCCCTGGAACCCCGCAGGTGTATGAGCAGCGGGCACCCCTCTTTGCTGTGGACAAGATCTCCCTTGCAGTCCAAAAAGGGGAGTGCTTTGGGCTGCTGGGTTTCAATGGAGCCGGGAAAACCACCACTTTCAAAATGCTGACCGGGGAGGAGACCATCACTTCTGGGGACGCCTTTGTTGGGGGCTACAGCATCAGCTCAGACATCGGGAAGGTGGGTGCTGCCAGGAAGGCGATAAGAGGGAACACCCTGAAGGCAGGGGTGCAGCTCATCTCTGGCTCGGGAAGTAGACAGCAGGATGAGTTAGTAACCTTGGGCAGAGCTGAGCCATTGATGGGGAGGAGGGAAAGGACAGGAGATAAGGACCCCCTTGGCTGGAAGGGCCCAGGCCTGGCCGGAGTGCTGAGACTGGGCCCGTCCCAGAGAAGCCATTTCTCTGGACCCTGTGCAGCATGGCACTCACAGCACGCTGCCCCACGCAGAAGAACAGGCTCTCTCCAGTCTGTGCACAGAGACGTGAGATAACGACCCCTGGCTGTTCAGACCAGCCATCCCACCAAGCACCAAAAGCCAGATAAAACGTCAGTGACAAACCACGTTGGTAAAGACATGGCAGAGCACACAGACGGTGGGGAACTCTGGCTGAAATCTGTGAGTCCTGAGAGACACAAAAGGACACTATGTTCTAGGTGATGGGCGTGGCTTCAGGGGCCTTGCTAAGTGAAGAGGGCAGAAACAAAGGCCTAGGGCCCCCATGGTAGGGGTATAATAGACTTTCCCCACATGGGGCTGAACCCCAAAGGCTGCCTCTCAGGGTAAGGATGAGCCAGGCCAACTCCCTGCTGCCATACCCCTGGAGGTCACCTGCAAGGTTCCCTGTGTGCTGAGCAGAGCAGGAAAAGGAAGGAGGAGGAGCCCGTGTGGGGAGTGACCTCGCCACCTGAAGGCAGCAGGGACCAGACGGCAGCAGGCAGCACACAACCTCTCTGGAGGGAAGACCTCCATCCCGGGCCTCAAAGAACACCCCAAACAGTGTTGCGGGCCCCCGAGCAGTGCATGCCTGGACAAACAAACAAGGCGGTCCCTGCGACTGGAACCCACAGGCCTGAGGCCCTGCAGGGGAAACAAGCCCACCACCACTGGGCATTCGCCATCGCCAGACCCAGATTATAAAACAGCTGTGTTTACCGTGTTTACACAAGTAAACAAGACTGAAAACATATGTAGGGGAAAGACAATTATATCTGTGATTTAGAAAACAGAAGAAAGGATGAGAAGTCCTGACTATGTTTAATCTGGGTTGCAGGAGGAAAGGACAGAAATGAGGGAAAGATAATCACTGACAAGATAATAGCTAAGAATTTTCCCAGATCAAGTAAACACAAATGCTGGAAGTCTAAGAACCCCAAGGAGGGTAAAGAAAAGAAGCCCCATCTTTGGAATCCAGACTTTTTAGGCTCACCTGTCCCCAGCCAGCTGCTGAAAGTAGGGGGAGATGACAGTGGCCGTGCGGTGCCCTGGCTCTGATGGTGTGGCTGTCTGACCAGCGGATGCCCCATCCCCCAGGTGTTGCCACCAAGCCTCACTGTCACTAAAGGGAGGAGAAAGAAAAGTCCTAGCACACGCGAGGTCTTTGTTAAGCGTCTGATGAGTGAATGAGCAGATGACACACCGGCAGATATTTGCGTGTAGTGATCACTTTGTATAATCAGTACATTCTTATACCAACCTGCTCCCACACTGCCCGTAGCGGACAAGGCTCTGGCCCATCTCTGATCCCTCATTATGGGGCAGTGTGGCTACTTGTAGCCTCCCTGCACCAGCCAACACACCTCCTGTGATCCCAATGACGTGCTACTTGGCAAGCTACGGCTGCAGCCAGTGCCAGGGCCTGTGCACTGGCTGATGGGCCACCCTGGACAGATCGGCTGAGAGAAACCCAGAGGAGCGCCCCTCTTACCTGTTACTTCCCTGGTTGCGTTCCAACCCCAGGTGCGACAGCGGATTGGCTACTGCCCCCAGTTTGATGCCCTGCTGGACCACATGACGGGCAGGGAGACGCTGGTCATGTACGCCCGGCTTCGAGGCATCCCCGAGCGCCATATCAGTGCCTGTGTGGAGAACACACTCCGGGGCCTGCTTCTGGAGCCACATGCCAACAAGCTTGTCAGGACTTACAGGTGCACCTGCGCCTCGGCCCTCCCCCACCCTGTGACTCAACTCACGGGTCTTCCCAAGATGGAATCAGGGTCTCCCTTACCGTAGACAACCACACAGGTTGGGAACCGGAGCTCCCAGTTGAGAGAGGCTGACCCGTAAGTTCCCACCTCCCGGAGGTAAGGCCAAACCTTGGGTGATGTCAGGAACCCCCTTAGGTGCAGACAAATGGTGTTACTGCTCCACGTGGAGGCAGGGACCGACGCCGTGGATACGGCTTGCTCTGGGGCCTCCAGCTCTCTGAGGTGGAGGGTTTCCAGGCACACTCCCTCATTCTTCTTCACCTGGGGTGTTCTGCAGTCACCGGGCCCTGTCATCTGTTGGGACCTGGGTATGTCATGCTAATAATCAGCTTTGCCCCCTCCCACCCCTTCTCTGCCCCCAGTGGTGGCAACAAGCGGAAGCTAAGCACTGGCATTGCCCTGCTTGGAGAGCCTACAGTCATCTTCCTGGATGAGCCTTCCACTGGCATGGACCCTGTGGCCCGGCGCCTGCTCTGGGACACCGTGGCGAGGGCACGTGAATCTGGCAAGGCCATTGTCATCACCTCCCATAGGTAGAGCCAGGGTCTCTTTGGGTCAATGGATAAGCCTGGATGGGGATGGTGGAAGAGATGGACTGGAAGGGGCTCGGTGGAGACAGACCTGATATCAGCTGGTCAGAATCTACGAGGAGAATCCCCAGGCTGTAGCCCGTGGGCCATATTCTGATCATGGGAATCAGGAACAGTCCGATCTGGGTGTTGACACCTTCCCGCCTGCACATGGAAGGTGGGTGACAGCATACCCCAGCCCTGTGTCAGGCCTGCACCCTCTCTCCCCAGCATGGAGGAATGTGAGGCCTTGTGCACCCGGCTGGCCATCATGGTGCAGGGTCAGTTCAAGTGCCTGGGCAGCCCACAGCACCTCAAGAGCAAGTTTGGCAGCGGCTACTCCCTGCGGGCCAAGGTCAGGAGTGACGGGCAGCAGGAGGCGCTGCAGGAATTCAAGGCATTTGTGGACCTCACCTTCCCAGGTGTGTGACACTGTGCAGAGGGCAGGCATCTGAGCCTTTCCCCTACCCAGTCCCACATTCCTGACCCCTATGAAGAGGGCTGCAGTTCTGTGGGCCCAGGCCTCCCTCCCCTGCCCTTCAGCCCAGTTCTCATGAGGACATGGTCTCTCCTTTGTTTAGGCAGCGTCCTGGAAGATGAGCACCAAGGGATGGTCCATTACCACCTGCCTGGCAATGACCTCAGTTGGGCCAAGGTGAGCACGGGCCTCACAAGGTCTCAGCTGGGGTTGAGGAAGTTCCCTCCAGTGATCACTCCTTCTCTGATGATTCCAGGCTCTTTCCAAGGAGGAATCATTTGTAGTTTATGTTCTAACACTCACCCTAACATCTACTAGGTTTGAGGGTTTTATACCTGAAATATTTGAGTTGGAAAAAAATTGGTGCAAAAGAAGAAACTGGCTCAGAGAGGGAACACAGTTTGCCTAAGGTCATACTCCGAGTTAAGAGTCAGGAGGAAGCCCAATCCCCTACCTGTTCACAGAGCACAACCCCTCTCCTCCCTCTGAGGTCTCAGCTTACCCTGTAAGGCCAACTCCCTGTGTGTACCCTAGGGACTGGGCTGGGCAGGGGTAGGATCATCGGGGCTATACCACCCCTTATGGCCAGAGGACTCCCAGCCAGCCAAGAAGCTGCGCCCTGGTCTTGCTAACAGCAGCTTGTCTGCTTCCCAAAGGTCTTTGGTATCCTGGAGAAGGCCAAGGAGAAGTATGGAGTAGACGACTACTCTGTGAGCCAGATCTCACTGGAGCAAGTCTTCCTGAGCTTCGCCCACCTGCAGCCACCTGCCGAGGATGAGGGGCCGTGAGGAGCCTGGCAGAGGTGGGAGGCAGGGGAGCACAGGTGGATGTCCTCTCCCTCTGAGTTCATCTTATCCTGCACCTTTATTTCTAATCACTGTTTTCTATGATGGATATGAAATTCAAGGCACAATATGGACTGTGCGTATTGGTGCCTTCACGCCAGGAGTCAGCATGTGAACATCCATGTCTAAGGCGGTTGCCGAACCCCACTCTGAGAACTCAAGATCCTGGCCAAGAGGGGTCCAGTGGTTTGTTTAGGCAAGCTGCAGGGTCCTTGGGGAGAGCTGTCCAGGGAGAAGCCACTGCTGACCCAAGAAGTGACTTTCCCTACAAGCTTATGAGGAGAGCACTCAGTGACCTCTCCGTGTTGGCACATGGCATGGAGCTTCTCTGGGTGTGGAATGGGAAGCCGGCAGGACATCAGGCAGCAGGGCCCACCAGGCTGCCCAGCATGGACAGAAAGGTCACCTGTTGCCATCCATGAGGGAGATGCCAGCTGTGATTAGGCGCTGAAGTCTTGGCTTCCAGTATAGTCAGGGGCGCCCTGAGCGTCCATGTTCCTCAGAGTGTGGACACTGTGCCAGGCAGAGCTGACCCTTCGCCCGCTGCCATCCCACCAGCATCTTCCAGAGTCGGCCAGTGCGGGGAGGGAAAGCAGTCCTCCATTCCCGACCCTGGCCTCTGACAAGCCACCAGCCAGGAGGCCAGCTGGGGACTGAGCGGCCATCTGTGGAAGATGCACTGAACACATGGTGACTCAGTACCCTGAAAATACAGGCTGGAAGGGAACGTGACCAGGGTCTGTAAGTCACACACCAGACGGGGTCCTGAGCCCAGTGACTCCCCCCAGCCCCAACACAAGGCTTCTGTGTGAAGTTTCAGACAAACAAAAGCAAGAGCTCATTTTTCCTAGTATGTAGTAAACTTACAGAACTCACTGTCAGGAGGTGAAAGAATCAGCCAAAAACGCAAGTGCAAAATCAGGTTATGTGAACAGCCGACAGATATTCGTCTACAGGGAGGAGAGAGAGAGGTGTCGGGTTAGTGTAGGAGGGTGCAGACCTGGGTGGGCAGGAGGCCTCTGGCTCCAGGGCCACTCCTGGGCTTTAAGCCATTTTCCAGAAGATCCTTCTTCAGCATCAGCTCCCTTTTTATTTATGTACTATTTATTTCTTAGTTTTCTAAATTTCCATGATTTGAATCTCTGTGCCTTTTACATTCCCTTAGAATTTATAGTTTTAGAAAAGACTTGTTTTCATCGCTTTGGTTCACTTGGGTCAGTTTCAGATTTGCATTTCTGTCAGTTTCTCAAAGTTTATAAACCCTGCAAATAGTTGCCAGTAGCTCTTTTAGTCCCTCTAAAATTCTTCAAACTATCATCATTTAGTTCCATGTTACAAAAAAATAAACTTAGGGATGGTTGTGGTCTTAAATGCTGCCCGACAGAGAACACCTTCCCAGAGGTGGGCCTGAGGTTTGTTGCCAGGCGGGAGCTCTGGTCTCTGCGCCGGGTCGGTGCGTTGGGTTGTGGGAGGAGGGCAGAGGCCAGCACCACCACCTGGCTGCGTGGCCACGCTTGACAGCCCTACTGCAGGGCTTCCTGGGCTGTTTTTAAGCCCTCATGTTAGAAATCTGTCACTTTTCTATTTTGCTGTCACAGAAAAAGAGTGTGAGGAAACGTGTTTTAGGACCGAAGCAACAGCGTACGTAAGGTACACATATGAAATCAGATTGCATCAGTACAGGGAGAGGCGGGCTTGTTGATGGGAGGTACGGTGGAGTGACTAGTGTGAAGGAGACTGGCAGGGTGAAAGTGGGGGCTGTCATGCTCAGAGGTCCTTCTCAGGAAGATGACCGGGCTGCTGTGGAGAGGATGATGCAGGCGCAGCCGAGGCTGCAGCAGTGGGAAGCAGGAGGGCAGGCGCACAGCACAGTGGAGGAGAGCCCAGAAGGCCGTGTCAGTGAGAGGAGCCCAGGCTTGCACCCAAGCATGGAGCTCAGGCAACTGCAGGAGGGACATTTAGAAGGGACTGCAGGAGCAGCAGGAGGGGGCACTGCTGTGAGGGGTCAGTCAGTGTGTCCCCAAGTCATCGGCAAGGCTGCTGAAAACCCAGCATGAAGCCGACTGTCCTAGAGGACCAGGAGTGGAACCTGAGAAACCATACGCACATCCTGCCGTAGTTGGTTTGAGCCGTGGCCGCTCTGAGCCCAGTGGAGGGGTGTGGAAAGGGGCTGTGGACCATGACCACCTCTCGCACCCAGCATAAGAGTCAGCCTGTGTCGTAGAGCCCCCCATTCCTACCTCATTCTCCTCTAGACCTTCAGGCCCAGGTGATCCCTAGGGATGCTGGTCCCAAACAACTATCACATCTGATAGGCACAGCCCTCTATGGGGACTCCACTCTTGCCCCGCCCCCAGCAGCAGTTAGGAGACCCAGGAGACAAGGTCGTGCCTGCCCTGCCCTGCATGGCCTGGTCAAGGGCTCCCCAGGGGCTGACACCCTGTCAGGGCTGAGAGCACGACCTAGAAAAGTCCTGCCCAGTGCAATGGTGTGGCTCAACTGAAATAGTGGACATAGGAATTGTCCTTCAGCCTGAGAGCTGCACCCAGGACTTACAGAGGGCTCCAACAAGGGAGAAGAGCTGCCATGTGGGGAGGGTGGGGAGACCCTACTTGGGGGCAGCGCTGAGGCCAAGCCTCTCCACTGCCTTCAGTGTGGGGAAGGGCTACCAGGCAGTAGGTCACAGGTCAAGGAGATCCCACCCCCAAGGCCACAAGAACAGCTCCTGAAGACTGAAGGCTGCAGCAGGTTTGCTGAGCACATCAGAAAACTCCAGATTGCAGTGGTTTAGAAAAGACAGGCGTTTATTGCTCTGCCAAGTACCAAGCTCGGAGAAGGCAGTCCAGACATTCTGTCACCATCAAGGTCTCGGGGAGTCATACCCCATCTGCCTGCTCCATCCAGGTGCAGGCCTCCCTCCTCAGGTCACCTCTCAGAGTCCAAGGGCCGCTGAGGCTTCCAGATGGCATCATCAGAAAGCAGGAGAGGAGCAAGACAGCACAGTTCTTGGCGGCTGTGAGACACTTCTGCGTCCACATCACTGCCCAGATTGCAGGCACACGGCGGCATGAGATACAAGGAGCTGGGGCACGCAGATAAAACCCAGACACCAGGACACAACCGCAGTCTCTGCCACGATTGCAGCAGGCAGGCTGGCATCCTCAAGGTGATCCCTTTCTGTTTGCCTTTGTTGTCCATCTGAGCTGGTGAGACCTTACCTTATCCAGCAAGCCCCAGAGACCCCCGCAGACCCACACAAGTGGCCGGCCATACCCCAGGATCTGCCCCCAACCCCCATTCCCCACAGAGGGCCTTGGCCCTTCGGTTGCAGGGACTCAGAAAAGCAAAACAAACTGGAGAGTTTCTTTTTTGTCTTTTTCTTTCTTTCTTTTTCTATTATAGAGAGAGGGGAAGGAAGGGGAGAGAGAGAGAAAGAGAGAGAGAAAAGCATCGATGTGAGAGAAAAATATTGATGGGTTGCCTCTCATACATGCCCCAACTGGGGACCCAACCCTCAAACTAGGCACATGCCCTGACCTGGAATCAAACCCGAGACCCCTCAGTCTGGCCAGTTTCTTGCTGAGCAAATTCGAACCCCAGATCTCTAGTCCAAGGTCTAGATCTCTAGAGAGATCCTCAGATCTTGAGGGGAAGCCAAGGTCACCTGAGTCCCAGGGACTTCTGGCCTGGTCTCACAAAGCAGCAGACAAGACTAAGTGAGCCAAGGCCAGCTCCTGGAGGGAAGGGGAGACTGGGAGGCAGGTCCAAGGGTGGCCACAAGCTGTCTGGCATGAGGGAGAGAAGGTTCCAAAAGGCTGGTCTAAGGCCAAACCACCGATGCGGGCAGCTGATTCCTGCTGCTCCATCTGGGTGACACCCCATTCCAGCTACTGTTCAGCTGACTTCTGGGGACCAGCACAACACTCGCAGCATAAGCTGAACAGGCCCTCTGGGACTCCCACTCCCACACAGATGTATCAGTGTGAAGGCGAGTGCCACCTACATGCATCCAGAGCCTTCCTGCTGCACTGAGGGACAGAGCTTCACCCACAGACACATGGACAGACGTTCCTAGGTAGACAGCCTAGGCCCTACCTGGACCCAGAGGGGCTGCACTCCATCCACTCCTGCATTGCAGAGACAGTCCACAGGTACTGAGAAGTACCCCAACACCAAAGTTAGAGTTAGACTGCTCACCCCCCAACCCCAACCCCACAGCTAAGACCAGGAGGCCAAGTGTGCGAAGTTCCACCCTCCAGACGCAAGGCTCCATTCCCTCAATCCTGGCTCAGGCCTGACCCCAAACTCCAAGATGTTCAAGCTCCTGAAGCCCATTTCCCTTCCCGGACAGAGGGCAGGGCACTCTGGGGACCCTGTATGAGAGGGGACTCAGGCTGGGTGGGCCTGGAGGCTGCCAAAGAAGCAGCCATAAGGCAGAGGTCCAGGCCCCCTGGGAAAGTCAGGCAGCCAGGAGGCAGGGCAATGTTGGGCCCTGGAGTGCCATCCCCACCTGATGGGCCAACGTGGTCTGGGCGTCAAGCAGGCAGGGGAAGGGGCTGAAGCTGTGGGATGAGACCTTCCTTCCGCAACACACATTGCTGCCCAGGCCCACTACCCATAGGTGCTGGCTTCAGATGCCTTTGAGGTTGGAGAAGCTCCAAGTTGACTGGCTATATAAGCCACAAGGGAAGGGGAGGGGTCTGGGGGACAAGCCGCGACAGCCCCACCCCAGTCAACACCTCTGCATGACCTGAGGCTTCCCCAGTGCTGCAGCACACTATTCACCTGCTCTGCATCCAGCTCTCGCCAGGCCCCATCCTGTTGCCTGTGACTGCCCAAAGGTAGACAGCTCTGGAGTCACTCACTATCTTTGAGCTTCCTTTGAAAGCTCCTGGGGCAGAAACACACAGGGGCTTTGGGCACTAAAACCAGCACAGACACCCAAACCCACTGCTCAGCCAACCTGGCCCTGAAGCCCCTCCAGAGGGTAGCCTGCCACACCTCCTGGGAGAGTCCAGAGGTGCTTGCTGCAGGCAGAGATGGGAGGGGGACACCTAGGAGATGGCCCAGGACCTGATGCCCCACACCTTAGAGACACTAAATGGAGAGGCCTCACTACAACTCCAGACCCTCATTGGCCGGCCAGCCCTTTCAGACCCAGCCTGGCCACCCAGTTCCAACCAGCACCAGCTGGGCTCCTTCATGGGCTGCAGGCGCCCACCCCCACAGACAGGAGCCAGGCTTTGGTGACCTACCTCTTCTAAGGCCTTCCCCAAAGTCACTGAGTTATCACAACCTCCTGACCCTACCCAAACCCCTCTTCCACCTGGCTGGGCCACATGTGCACTAAGCACAGAGACTGCTAGCAGTGAGTAGAAGTGCCTCCTGACGTGGCTTACAGGAGTTGAAATGCCTGCTCAAAGCTCCTGGGTAGCCCACATGACCTCCAGCGCAACCCTAGCTATCTCTGACCCCTTTGGTGTGCGGGATCGCCAGTCTCCAAGGGCAGGCATTGTGGAGGTTATCAGGCCCACAGAGGAAGAAGGCATAGGGAACATTCTACTTTGACATGAGTATGCTCTCAAAGTGAGAGCAGCCCCACACCGTCAATGGATGGCCCTCAGCACTGGGAGGAAAGGGAGGGGGGCTCAGGACACTGGCCGGAGCCCACAGGATACCTATGGGTGCTGCCAAAAGCCCTGTCGACAGGAGCCCTGCTCCATCCCCTCTATCAAATCTGGACCAAAGACCTCCTGAGGACTCCAAAAGCCCCTGCTCCCACCCCTCAGTCCCCACAGCCACAGCAGGTTTGCCTTGGGGGCTGGGAAGGGGAGAAGGCCAAGAGCCTCCAGAGTTTTATTTTCTCATGTTTCTCCCAAACACATTCTGCTGATCCCCCAAATGGCAAAAGCCAAGATGCTTAAATGTTGAAGTTCACAGCTGATAACCAAAGTCAATAATATTTAGAAACAAATTTGATTAAATTCATAAGTGAGTAAATCAGCTTTCAGATTTTACATAAAATGTGTTACACAATACAACATATAGATGATGTCTTATAGAATTGTACAGCTGAAGCCTATATAATTTTATTAACCAATGTCATCCCAATAAATTCAATAAAAGGTACTAATTTTTAAAAAAAGAAAAAAGACATTACATTATTTTAGAGCATTAAAAAAAGCAGAGGGGGGCCGTCAGCCCAGCTGGTTATTTCCCCACCCTCCTCTCTTCATGGTAAGGACACTGGCCTGCCCCCTCCCAACAAGGGTGTGAGTGCTGCCCTGGGCAAATGCTTTGGATTCGGGGCCCTTCAGAAACCCACTGATAGTTGGCCTGGGATGTATGGGGCTCCAACATGCTGCCAGAGCCTTCTCACAGATATCCGTGTGCTGTGGGCCTGGACCACCAAAGCCACACCATCCCCAATGCCAACCCTCTCAGCCTCTTCACTGCTGCAGAACCAAGGCTGCCCTTCTGTTCCACTTACTCCTCCATGCCTGGCCTTGCCAGATATGACAGTGATACAGAGATTTAACTTGCTCTAAAAGTCCCACAATGACTGCCATCAAATCTAAATCCAAAGGGAGGACCAGAACCCAGTGTGACTTAGCCTGGTGACCTTCACTCTCCCTGCAACAAGGTGGTGCCTCAGTGGAAGAGAACCAGGGGGCAGGCTACTCTTCCCATGACCCATTTGTCCCAGACTCCTCAGATACCTTTCGGCACAGGGTGAGGTGTTTGTTAGGACACATTCGATGTTGCTGGACGGGCCGAAGGGACTGCAGGAGGGAAAAGAGTCACCATCATTGGTTGGGAGCACCAAACGGAACAGAGAGCAATGACTTGCAGAGCACGCCCACGGCACCATCCATTCACCCCATCACCAAGCCTGTCCTTTCCACTGACATCTAATCTGTCTTCAAATCACATTGGTTCCTTCCCCCAAATACAGTACCTTGGATCTCTCCGCTTCTCTTCCTTTGACGCACCTACTTGTACAGACATTATCTGGGGTTGGGTTGGATTCCTTTCTCCCACTATAATCATGGAGCAAGGGCTGCTTGCCTGACACGGGGTGGGGTCTGGGGATTGAAGGAAGGGGATGGAGGGGAGAGGTCATATGCAGTAAGCACAGAGGTGAACACAACCCAAAAGCCTGTCCCTCTCGGCGCTGAGTTTTCCTCTGACAGCCTGCGGGCTGGGTAGGAGCCTCTACACTCTCACCCCTACTTCTGCCTTTTCCAGAAGGCTCTGACAGTGCCTCTCAGCCTACACCGTCCACTGAGGGAGGAATGAAGCCTCGGCCTGTATGTTGTACTTCTTCCATGTCCCCCGCCCCTCCCCAGCACAGCTGAACTCCACCTTCCTAGCCCCAGCCTGCAAGCCTACCTTCGCTTCTTCCAAGAAGCCTCCGCGCCTTTGCATCTGCTGCCCTGGGCCGGCGCGCCCTTCCACTCGGTTCTCAACTGCAGAGTCACCTCCTCAGAAACACCTTTTCTTCTGCACCTGTCTTCTATCTTGCCTTTAGTTCTCCTTTCTGGACGCAATGCCTCCTGTTTTGTCCACTCGGCCGAGTTCCACCAGTGCAGGAGTCGCATCTACACGGTCAACCCCCACACCTCGCGCGATTTTTTTAAGTGCTCACCGGAGGATAAGTTCATTGATTCTAAAGAGAGGAAAGAAGGAAGGGAGGAGGGAGATGGGAGGGAGGGAGTGAGAGGGAGGCGAAGGGAGAGGGAGAAGTTCTGGGCTGGGTTAACCCCATCGGCGCCGGCCCATCACCTGCCCCTGCGGCGCGGCCTTCTGACCCTAACAAGCATCCTATTTGTAGACCCCATGAAGCGTGTAGCCAGCCCGGAGCAGCCCAAATCACCACTCTAGAGAGGGTGACAGACTAAGTACCCCCGCCAAGGTTCTCCACAAACGGCCCTGGCTCTTTAACACTCTGAGAGTTCGCGCCCATTGGCTGAGGCTCTTACGTCATCGCTGCTCGCCGAACGGCGGCGTCTTCCCGCTCCCTAACCCTGACGACTGAGCGGCGCCGACCTCAGCGGCTGAGGAGAGCGGGAGGAGGTCGCGGTGGCGGGAAGATGTAAGTGGGGGAATCCGACCCCATCCGAGCTTCGGGGGGCGCACTTCGGAATCGGCTGGGCGCATCGTAGGGCTGGCGCGCTCTCCAGCCCCGCGGTGAGGACGGCGGCCTGGTGGCACAGCGCGGGAATTAAGAAGAAAGAGTGTGGCCCGGGGTGGGCAGAGTGGGAGGATCCGAGGCCGCGGCCCGGAAGTAGTCGGGTCTGCGGCGGGCGGAAGGGTGGCCTCGCTTCGTCCGCTCTGCGGCTGGCCCAGCTAGGCCCGCGGAACTTGGAACAGCCGTGAGCGCGGTCTCTTCCTTCAGGACCCTCTCGCCGGGCTGGAGACCCAGGCCTGCAACCCTGGGCCCTGCCCTGGAAGCGCTCGCGGTCCGGCGCCTGGACTGGGGAGTTGTGAGTGGACGGGGACGGCGAGGTGGCGTGAGGGGCCTGTGACCCTGTGGTTGCAGAGTTGCTTTGTGGGATACCCTGGAAGACCGACTAATCCTCCCCTCGGGGCCTTTAATTCAAAACATTAACTTCACGAACGTTTACCGGGCACCTGTGTGCCATTCTCGGTGCTAGCTAGCCCTTGGGTATACGACCACCGAGAGAACATGGAGCTCACTTTGACGGGTTACCCCAGGAGGGAAGGGTAAACACGAGGAGAGACGTGGCTTTCTCTACCTGTTATTTTTGCATGAATTTTTCCTAAAATGTACTTTTAAATGGGGAAGGTGCTCTGAGGATTGGAGCTGAACGCCATCTACTCGAGATTTAACTAATTGTTTTCTCCTCTCTCTGGCTGTTGGACGCGCACTTTCCGGAGGATGGGGGAGGTAACCAAGGTCCTGTGCTGTTACCTG
>PVKM010022540.1:0-21748 GCA_004027735.1 Carollia perspicillata
TTTCCCATAGTATCTATTCTCAACACATGAACCAATGTTTCTTTTGAATGTAGGTCAGAGCATGTCACTCTGCTCAAAACTCTCCTAATCTTGCTTGAAGTTAAAGCCCTACACTTCACAATGGCTTACAAGTTCCTACATGATGAAATCCTTCTGTTACCAATTTGAACATATCTCTTAAAACTTCCCCTTCACACATCCTTTCAGACCCATTATTTCCTTTCTGTTCTTCAAATATGCCAGGCACATTCCTGCCCTGAGGCCCTTGCTCTGGTCTTTCCTTCTACTATAACTGTCCCTAATTAACTCTCATGGCTAATTCTTCATAGTCTTTAAGTGGCGTCACTTAAAATCGTTCTCAATAAGGCTCACCCTGACCAGCTCATAAAAATTGAACCATTATTAAACTCTCAGGTTGCATTTTTCTTTTTATTCTTCAAAGAAATAGTCATCTGCAAGCATACCACACAGCCCACTTTTTTTTTTGATGTTTAATTTAGTGTCCTCTCCTCCCTCTGAAATGTAAACTCTTCAAAGGAAGGACTTTTGTTCTGTCCACTGATGCATTCTAAGTACTTAAAAACTGCTCGACACATAGTAGGTGCTAAAATATTTACGAGATTGTAAGAGTCAATGAGTTGCTTAACAAATATAGAAATTTTACCATAAGAAATATAATGAGTGTGAATCAATATTATAATTTTAAAAATTCATGTCAATCTGTAAAACTAATACTAATTTTCACCTCTTCAAACATTTCAATTTTGAACAAAAGCACATTATTATCATAGTCTAATATTTCATTATGTTTGCCTGTAAATTCACTGTTTTTATTTTGGAATTTCTGTCTTAAAATCGAACTGAAAAAAAAAGGAGCAATCTCTTCTCTTCATCTTAAAACATGTAGTTGCCATACTCAAAAAGCTGTGTGATATTAGTCAACTTGGTGTTGTATATATTTGAATTTATACAAACAAGCTGCACAATCCATTGCATTAGAATGTACAAAAACAGACTAAAGAACTAACAGACATTGAGTCTCTAGCGCCAGTATTTAAGGTGTGCATTCTTAATTCCACTATTGAAAGTGGTCTATGTTTCTCAGCACTGTGCCAAGTAATTTACATATGTTGTTTCAATGAATTAGCTCAACAATTCTACCAGGCAGGTAAAATTGTACACATTTTGTATGTGAGGAAACAAAGGTGAGAAAAATTGAAGTCATGTGCTCTGTGTGGCACTGCCAGAAAATGTCAGAAGACAGAGTTAGACTTACAGGTTCCTGATCTCAAAGCCCGTGTGATGTCCACCATCATGAGACTCAACTGTACTCTTAAGTGGGAACCTAGGTTCAAATACCATTTTTACCCTCAGGGCACTTCTTTCCAAAAAAGCAAGTTCTCACAGTCAAAGGAATGCAGTTCCATAGTAACGTGCATAGTTGCTGATTTCGATATCCATTCCAGAAACTCATACATTCTGAGCATAACTTGTTCTCAGCCTTTAAGATACCTTTGGCTGCTCTTCGTCCCGAACTCTGGCTTCACTTCTATCACATGACATAATGAACTGCAGATGTAAAAGAAATGCTCTTCATCAGGGGGTTCAGGAGACCAACCACTGATGATGACTCTTCCTAAAGGATGCAAAATGCACACACATAAAACACTTTCTCCAAAGGACAGAAAGATCCGTATTGTCCATATGAAAATGAGGAAATAAAAGTAATGGAAAAGAATCTAGCCACATTCAGAAAATTGTTAGGCCTACCCCTAGGAATAAAACATTTAAATGAACGAACTGGATAATTTACTCTCACTATTGTGAAATCCCACTAAGGAAATCTCCAAAACAATATACTTTGTGGTAGCTGAATTGTTATGAAAAATATGGGGGGAGTGGATTTTTCCATTTTAAGATGCTGAGAGCAGCAAGATATGTAACCACAGCCTGCTCTTTCAAAGCCTTAGAAGACAGACCAGATGGGAACCTGGCTCTGCTCAAATACAGTTCCTGGACTGTGTCTGCAGTTCTTTAAATGTGAGTAATTCCTGATGCATATTTACTCTGAAGTTAACAGCAAAGGATTACGTTTCAAAATAAGGCAAGCATTATTTTTTTTTTCTGGAATGTATCTTGTAACCCTAAAAAAGGACATCTAAAATTATTCTTCAAATGAAGTTTAGTGATTCTTTTTTTTAAGATTTTATTTATTTATCTTCAGAGGGGAAGAGTTAGGGAGAGAAATATCAATGTATGGTTGCCTCTTGTGTGTCCCCTGCTGGGAACTGGCCTGCAACCCAGGCGTGTGCCCTGACTGGGAATTGAACCATGATCCTTTGGTTCACAGGCCCGTGCTTAATCCACTGAGGTACACCAGCCAGATCTAGTGATTCTTAACAATAAGTGAGAAGATAAATTAAAATTGAACAAGAAAGAAAATGGTAAGCTAAATAATAATAAAATGGCAAAGAAAAGGTTATATTGAGGGTCTGTTTAAATTATTTAACTAAACTTTTTTGAAATAAGTGTGATTTTTTTTAGGATCTATATTTTCTAATTAATTTTTTTAAACCCAGTAATCCATGAATTTCTGCATTTGGGATGGGGTGGGGTGGGATTCTGCTGAATTTACCCAGGTATTGTTCTGACATGTTTTAAAACAGCTCTATAGAGATGTAGTTCCCATGCAATAAAATATCCCATCTCAAGGATAAAATTAATGCTTTTTGTATGGTCGTGGATTTGGACATCCATCCCCGCCATCAATTTTACAGCATTTTAATCACTTGTGAAAGAAACCTCACGTCCCTGCACTGACCATTACACCTCCTCCCAGTCATCACCTCCCCTGCAGCCCTAAACAACCACTCATTCACTTGCTATCTGTGGATGTGCTGATTCTGGACATTTTGTGTAAATGGAAGAATGCATTATGTGGTCTGCCAAGACCAGCTTTTCATATAGCATAAGCTTTATCTGTGTTGTAACATACAACAAAATTCATTCTTTTTTTCTTGCCAAATAATATCCCGTTGAATGAATTTGCTACATTGTATTGATTGATCTATTGATCAGTTAAAGAAAATCTGGGTTATTCCTATTTTTTGCTATGTTGGATAATACTGTTATGAATATTGTGTGCACATTTTTGTATGAATATATTTTTCTTTCTCTCGGGTATAGACCTGAGTGGGATTACTGAGTTGTCTAACTTTTAAAATTGCCAGCCTTTTAAGGAACGGATAGACTTTCTAAGGGGCTGTACAATTTTATATTTCACAAACAATGTATGAAAATTTCAATTTCTCCACATCCCGTCAACCTTATTATTATATCTTTTTTATTATAGCCATTGTAGTCATTATAAATAACATTTTATTGCAATTTGACTTGCATTTCTCTGGTAACTAGTACTGTTGAGCATCTTTTCAATTGTTTCTTGGTCATTTTTGCATCTAATTTGGGGAAATTCCTATTCAAATTCATTACCCATATTTTAATTGCATTTGTTGCCTTTTGGTTATTGAGTTGTAAGAGTTCTATATATTCTCGACATAAGTACCTGAGATATATAATTTGCAACTGCTTTCTCCAATTTTGTTAGTTGTCTTTTTACTTTTTGCAGTGGTGTGCATTGAAGCACAAACATATTTAATTTTGATAAAGCCAAACTCATTTTTTGTCATTGATGCTTTAAGAAGGCTTCGTCTAGCCCAAAGTCATGAAAGTTACTTCTAATCTTTTTGTTAGGAGTTTTATATGTTTGGCTTTTACATTTGTGTCTGTGATCCACTTTGAGTTAATTTTTGGGTATGATGTGAAAGAGAAATCCACCTCTGTTATTTTGCATGTGGATTTCTTGATGCCCCGGTACTATTTATTGAAAAGACAATTCCTCTGCCAGTTGCGTTGGTACCCAGTATGGAAAGCAGTTCATCACACATGTGAGAGTTTGGGGACTCTTCAGTTCTCTTCCACTGATCAGTGTGTTTATGTTTATGCCAACATCACATTATCTTGATTACTGTGGTTTTGTAGTAAATTTTGAAATAAGGAAGTGTAAGTCCTCCAACTTTGTTCTTTTTGAAGATGGTTTTGGCTATTGTGTCTTTGCATTTCCATATGAATTTTAGGATCAGCTGGTCAGTGATTGTTTTGAAGATGTAGATGACCTCGGGGAATATTAAGACTTTCAAACAATGAACATGGGATGCGTTTTCATTTATTTAGGTCTATTTAAATTTCCTTCTATTCTATATTTGTTACAGAGAATTATTGTTGCTTTAGTAATTATTAGAAGACTCTACTATGCATGCTATTTTCAATTTTAAAAGTATCTTATTCAAACAATGAATATAGGACTAAATTTGAATAAATGTAAAAATTATAAGTAAAAATTTCATTAAAGATTCTTCTAAATTTTTATATAAGCTTGTGAAATGCATTAAGAATAAAGTCACAAAAGATTTTTGAATTTTGTTCACTACTGACTGACACCTTGTTATTCAAAAATCAGAATATTTGTTGTTTATATTAATACTGTAAATGTGTTGCATTTTGTTTTGAAACCAAAGTGTTCTTAGTTATCTAGTTCTACTTATTTTTTTTTGGTAAGACTGCATCTTACTAGTCTTTTATAACAATTTCCCTCTTCTTTAATTCTTCATTTTCATTCATCTTTTGGTCTCCTTTGTTCTAAGTTCCTTTTTGTTTGAGAATGCCTTATATTGTCTTTATGTCTGAAAATGCAATTTATCTGTATATAATATTTGTAGTAATATATTCTTCCACTCAGGACATGACCTGTTGCTCCATTTTCTGTTGACTGTATGTTTTTCATACATATCAGTAAAAAATTTTCAATCTACATGCTACCTACTTTTCTAACTGGGGTTTCCGAACAGCTCTTTCTTTGTTATTTAATTTCAATAAACTGACAAAAATGTACATCAGTTTCTGTATTAATGTTTCCTAAAAAACTGTGATTTTTTGTTTTTCAGATTCACTTATTTCAAATATATATATACATATAATATCTGGGTTATTTTTCACATTAGAGTCATTAATTAAACTTCTGTTGTAACATCTTTGCATCTGCCCTAAATATCTAGTAAGTACTCTAATTAATTTAATATCTTTGTGTTTTTCTTCTGTATTCCCCAAAATTCCTTTTATTTGTTAAGTTAGTCTTACCCATTTTGCTTTTCATCCTATTAAGAAATGATTTTATTTTTCCTTGTTTTGGTATAATGATGTTCCAATATTCTTCTTAATGTCATTGTGATTTTTACCTTTGAGATTGTATTTCACTTTGAAAAGTTACTATGGACATATATTTGAATTCACTGACTTTTCCTAGGTAGACTCTTGTCTATTGATAATCCCATCAATGGAATTCTCCATTTTTATTCATAGTGTTTTTTTTATTTTTAAGAGTTTCTTTCGATACTTTCTTAGAGCTTGTCTGCATATACTTCCCATCTGTTTTTTATTTTGTCAATTTTTTTATTGGAGCCCTTACCGTGTTCATCATAGTTATTTAAATGTCCTGACTGATAAATCCAAACTGTGTATCATATCTGAATCTAGTTCTGATGCTTGCTTTGTCTCTTCAGACTGTGTTTTTTTCTGCCTTTTAGTATACCAAGTAATTTTTTGTGGAAGGTTGAAACTGTTCGGTGATGTATTGGGTAACAGGAAGTGAAGCCAATAGGCCTTTCATGTGAGGTTTTCTATCGTTCTGTCTAAGAGTTAGGCCATGTTGAATGTTTGTTGTAATTATAGGTTCCACAAGTTTTACCTATCTCTGTTGTTCTTGTCTCTTGTCTTTCCTGTTGTATTTGAGTTTCCCTAGGAAATCCTTCTTAAATAGAGACTTTACGATTCTTTCAGCTTTAATCCACAGTTGCTATACCCAAATCTTGGTGAGTATGGTGTAAGGCAAGGGATACATTTCCTAATCTTAAATTAAATTTGAGCCTTTTATTAGACCTGTCCCTTAGTCTCTTCTGTTAACAATTGTTTCTTAGTGTTTACACCCAACCCTCCTTTAGGTGAGATGGGAAGGCCACGGGTGGCTGGAGATTCCTGATTGCCCTTTTCCCAAGTCAGGTGAGGCTCCAGTCAAGTCTTTTTCCTGTGCAGTGGGGCTTTGTCATGGAGAATGCTTTGGACTTTCCCCCTCCCCCTGTAAGAAACCTGAGGGCATTTTCCTTTGGTTCTTTTTTTTTTCACCCTTAAACACTTTAGTATGTATTTCTTATGCACAAGAATTTTTACTTAATAAAACTAAGGCACAAATAATTAGCATGCTTCACATATTTAACATTGTTATAGTATTTCTAATGTATAATTCATCTTCAAATGTAGCCAGTATACTTCCTTTGGCTCTTCACTCTGAGAACCTGGTAGATGGAGAGCTGGACATGAGATCAGTCCCTGAAACTGTGGCCTCCTGGAGTTTCTCACTCTCGTGTCAGTCCACAGTGAGCACCCAGCAATTTGGCAAATTATCATTTCAACGTGCACACTAGTTTATTCCTCCAAGTAAACTGATCTTGTTTCTGTAATTTTCTGTATTCACCTGTCCCTCTAGGATTTGGGTGGAATTTGTTTACAACCTCAATTTTCTAATAGGTTCAAGAACAGGAACTTATTTCCACTCTGTTCAGCTTTTTTTTTCTTGTCGTAAGGTCAGGAATGACAATTTCCAAACATTTTACATGTCTGAGCTGAGATGGGAAATCCCGACACCCTTATTCATGTTATCAGAGATCCGTTTGTCTTTCTTTCCGAGTAGAGGCAGGAAGGGAAATGCTAAGCTTACTAAGGTAAAAGTGGAATTTTTGTGAGCCAGAGTTTTGAATTTACTGAAAGTCTGTTAAATATACGCTTCCAGGAATTTCTCTATTCCCTGGGAATAATTTGTCTTCAACTTGAAAATCACTGAGGGTGAAGCATCAAGTTTGTTGTTTTGTTTTGTTTTCTTAACTCGGTGGATTTCCCCAATGCCACTTATCCAAGAGTGGAGACAAGGTCAGGAGAAAAACCACAATTTTATGCTTCTTTGTTTTTCCTTTCTTGTTTTTTCAATTTTCTTTCTCTCCCTGAAATTTATGGCACGGAGTTATTACATTTTGTTTGTTTAATTCTTGCTAGTATTTTCCTGATTTTTATTTTTTTGTAAATCAATTATTTATTGGAATCAGGAAATTCTATGTCTACTATCATGGTGATTTCTACTTGAAAGTTTAAAGCAAGGTTTAAAAATAGAACATTTTGGCTAGTATTTACAAAAATGTTTAGATTTTTTTCTAATGTGGAGAGCAAAAAGAGATTTTTTCCCTGTAAGTAAAAACAACCTAGAAGAAATTCCTTGGCAGAACCTTCATCCAGTCATTAGCGGATACAGGACTCAGCCTGGTTGCACCACTGACTGTACCATTGTGTGATTTGGGACAGAGGTATCTACACTCTTCAAATCTTGTTTGAGCCTCTATTATATTCCTAGCATTTTATCATTGAGGGTTTATTGATGAGTAAAACAAATTCCTACCCTGAAGGAGCTTGCAATCCAAAGACATATCCATCCTTATGAAAAAGAACCTGAAATGCAGTTTCACTGCTTTTTAATCTGCTTAGAGCTATTTCCCACTTTGAGATGAGAGGCTCTCCTAACTAACTGAATGGAATATACCTTTAGCTCCAATGTTCTTTCCTTTCCAAAGGACAAGAATCATAAACTAACAAGGCACATGATGAAAAAAGAAAAAGGTTGTCATGGAAAACTTACTTAAAGAAAATCAGATTTGCACTTAAAACACTTGAAAAGTCATGAGAAGTCCATCAGCATATTATATGTCCACACTTTCCAGAAATGTTAAATTATTAGGTTATTGAATAGGACAGTGGAAAATCTGATGTCCTCGGGCTCTATGTTGTAGGAATTCTTGGCAATGTAGATGAAGCAACTTTTCATTGCTTTGTCCGTGTAATGAACTTTTCAGTTTAAAATTTACCAAGTCTGATATTGTTTCATAATTTTCATATTATTATGAAGATTTTATGGTGGCTTAACATGACAGGTTGACAAATAGTAAAAGATTTTACTAAATCTGCTCCTCATTCAGGGATAAAAGAGCATGTTAACAATCATTTTTTGTTCCCAAATGGTCTTGTGTCCAGATGGCTGAGTATCAAACTCCAAGAGGTGAAGGGGTAGATAATTTGATTAGGGCCCCTTCTTTTCCTGGTGCAAAAGCTATATTAGAAAACTAAAGGATATATTAAGAGTCTTTAACACTCAGCAAGAATACCAGGAACCTGTTCCAACCCTGTTTCCGAAGCTTCTTTACTTTCAAATGATTTATGTATTGCACACACAGTTCATTACAACTTCACTGAAAAATTAAAAGAAATAGCAAATACAGTACCTTTCATCCATAACCAGAAAATTCCAAGCTTTTTCAAAAGATATTGTAAAAACAGCACAGTACCAGCTATACATGCCTTGCTAGCCTGTGTCTCAAATCTTATAGAAGTTAAACACCAAGATGCTTTTCTATAAAAACTAAGAACCAACTATTTTTTAGAAGAAAAAGATTATTTTTATGCAACAGACCAAAAATCGTTTATACATATTGTACAATTTATTCACTGTAATATTGCTAGCAGAAGACTGGCAATAACTCAAATGTCAACCAAAAAAGAAACTGTTATATAATGCTATAACCATACAATGAAATTCTATGGAAATATTTTTTAAAAGTAAACTAAAACCCTGCTATTTTGTGTGTGTATAATCAAGGCAGGTTTTGAGTTTGAATTTAAAGAACATCTAAGACATTTGCTATCATGTGAGCAGAGGAAATGTTTTTTAGAAGTCTTAACGTAAAAACTCAAACAAACGACCCCCACCAGGACTACTGACATTTGGACCAGTATTTAAGTTCTTCACCGGAATGCCCATCTCTTGAATAGCAGATGGCCTTTGTTTCACACTTGGCTCTGGAGCTCTCTGGAGCAGCGCAGTAACCAGAAAAGTGATGGTCAAGGCTTCAGGA
Source organism: Carollia perspicillata (assembly GCA_004027735.1). Taxonomy (NCBI): domain Eukaryota; kingdom Metazoa; phylum Chordata; class Mammalia; order Chiroptera; family Phyllostomidae; genus Carollia; species Carollia perspicillata. Next base: position 9,066 of record PVKM010022540.1, read on the forward strand.
AACTGCCTTTAATCCGAGTACCGTTTCTGAACATAAAATGGATTTAGAGCTGGTCCACTGGTAGGAGTTACTGAGTAGGTCCATCTCCCTCTACAAGCCCTGGGACTGGCCCACATCTGTGTGGATTATCTGCCAACCCACCAGCACTGTTATCACGGCTAACCTCCCTTCACTTCTGGCTCTGTACCTGTTGCTTTAAATTTATGAATTCATATATTTTTCATAATAACCCCAAAAGGCAGGTCCTCATTTTAAAGATAAGATTTAGGGACAGTAGTACTATCCACCCAATAAATGATTGAGACAGAGCTAAAATATAGGCAATCTGACTCTAGAGATACTGCTTTTGTTCAGTATCCTAAGGCTCACTCCAAGCCTCAGTCTCAGCCCAGGATGCTACAAACACTATTCAAAGGTGCTGTGGTTTAAAGAAAGTGAGGCACACATCGGCCCAGGTCCTCACCCCAGCACAGTGTGGCAATGCAGCTAACTGGCACTAGGGTTTGACTTGGAAATGTTTCTCGTACTAGGCAGGACTATCTAGCTTATGTGAAGTGGCTTTGTGCTGGGCTACTTTGCAGTGTTTCACTGAAGCATCGTTAACTGAGGCCACACAGCCACATACTCTGGGCACCTAGCAGCAACAAACACGCCTACCTGTGAACGTTCCAAAAGGCTTCATGATTACTTTTCCTGCATCCTACCCACTAGCCAAAAAATTAATTCCTGCTCCCCTTGACTATTCACTGAGACCTGTACCTGTGCCTGTCTAAATGCTGCCAGTTCTTCATGGCTCAACAAATATGCAAGCTTTCTCGATGTTCCTAAATGGAAATAATAGTTCCTTCTGCATTTTCATTGTGACCTTTGTCCTTCATTGTCCTCCTCATCGAAGAGCTATTTTATTTCTTCTTTATTTCTTTCCTCTAGCCATAAAAGCATTTCCCATACCAAGTTCAGCCTTCTGTGCGCTAGCGATGCCTTGCCCATAGTAGATGTTCAGCCAATGTTTTATTTTTGGATAATGAAGAAGGAATGGGTTGTCTTGAGATGCTATGATGCAGGGTAACAACAGCCAATACTGAGGGACAGACTGGTAGGAAATATTCATAAAGCAATTGGATAATTTGTTGTTGCTTCTATAAAGCAAAGACAGTTACTCAGAGAACACAGTGTTTATTCTTATTTTCATGCTGCACTGCCAAATGCACAAAAAAACTCCTCTAACAGATCTCTGTTGAGATCCAGCTATTGTATTCCATTCCAATGGTGGAATGTGGAGATGTGACTAATAAGACAAAAATAAAATAAAACCAGCATGGGGTATTTAGGATAAAATAGCCGCCTACACACGTAGGATGTCTTTCTGAGGTTGCACAAGGAAACTATCATGGAGAGATGAGATTCCTACATCTAATCTCACTTTCTATGTCAATAGACATTTGCCAGATTTTCTTTCCTGAGAAAGGCATGGGCAAATCCTACTTGGATAGAGCATATGGTGGAAACATTTATCTAACCATGACCTAAGGGGGACTCCATACACATCTAGCCTCCCTTGGATTCCTTCATAGTGTGGGAGATGCAGATTGGGCTGTGGTTTAGGACATCAGCCTCTCAGGATTCATTCATCTCTCCTCAGTATCTGGACCCCAGCTTCCTTTCCCCAGACACTTGAACACTGTGTGACCGTAGATGACAGCAGCTTTGGCATTGCCTCTGTCTAGCTCTTTTTAAGTCAGAGTATATATGTGTATACTTATCATAGGGCATGTTGTCTTCTCATTCCTATCCCGAGCATGTTGCTTCCTGAGATTCAGATCTAGATGGCCACACTCTTTATCAAAGAGGGCTTCGTGGACTTCTGGTCAGAGCACGCAAGGAGGGCTGATGTGTGTGAATGCCCTCGCAGTGTTGGAGAAGTTGACTCCAACATTCCTGCTGCCCTCAGAGAATACTTCTCTAGTGAGTTCTCTGGATTCACCTTCCATGGTGCAACGAACTTACGTCTGCTTTTCTTGGCTGAACATTCCTTTCCAGATGACAGGCTCTTTCAATAAATGGTATCGACACTGTTCGATACCAATAAATGGTATCGAAACTGGGCAGAGCCCCAGTTTCCATGGACCTGAGAGATGTCTTGTGTGAGGAGAGATCCACATGGACTACTTTAAGTAATTGGCCATAGGCAAGAACTCTGACCGCTGCATACAATGGAATTTGCTCACCCATTTACCTGCCCCTCTTCCTCCTTTTCAAGTACAATGTCACTGTCACACTCAAGCCTATTCTTACCATGTCCTTAATTTTTTATTCTGAATTTTATCTTCTCTTCTTCCTTTATACATTTCCCTAGGATCCAAATAAATTATTATTCTTTGCTTGCTAACAGGCTTCATTTTCCTTATTCAGAGAGCTCTTAGAATGTCCTTTCTTAAGCTTTCCCAGTATTAGATAGCAATTTATCTTCTCTTCATTGTCCTAGCAACCAAATTCCTGTATTGCAAACACTCACTCAGGTCTTAGATATACATGTAGAACTTTTCCATTCTAATTCGTGTCCTTGCTGGGATGTCCATATTTCTATACTAACGTGACAAAAGATAATAAAACATTTCAAATATATGAAAATGTACATTAAATTCTTAATACCATTTTGGCTGGACTATATTTGTTCGCTCAACCTCTCTTACACCTTCTTTCTATTTGGGAAGATGAAAGCTAAAAATTAACTTTCCAGACTCTGCTCATGTGGAGATTCTGGATTGATGCACTCGTGAGGAATTTGCAAGACAGGAGTGAGCAGAATCCACCCCCCTGAAGACTTGGTACAGTGAAGCTAGCAAGTTCATGGCCATATGAAGTTCCTCCAGGGGCTGGCCAGGGCCCACTGTGTGGCCTCTTGGACAGTGAGAGGCAGTGGCAGCAGAAAAGCCAGATTTAGCGTCTTATTTCCGGCAAAGCTCCAGTGTGGGGGCCTCAGGGCTGGTAGTTCTATTTTCTGTTTTGTGTTGGGTGTGTGTGTGTAATTCCATGAGATTAAACCCAGACCTATTCCTTAGGCCTTCTACAGACCTCACAACATCTAACTTACTCAAATAGTTTCCAGCATCAAACCCTAACTTACAGATTCCCTCCATGCTTATATGGAAAATATGACCTCCAGAGACCTCTAGAGCAACATATCCCACAAGCCCCCTCCAGTCTGGGCAACCTCAGCTCTCAGCACTCTTGCCAGCCCATCCAGAACCTATCACGCTCCTCCATAGTTCTGCACCTTGGACATGCCACTTACTGTTAACATTGTCTCGCCTCCTTTTTCTCCCTCTCCCCTGACTCCCTTTCTTGTACTCCGAGCTTAAATGTCTTCTTCAGCTTCCTTAATTCATCAGAGCAGAGCTCACTGTGTACGTCTGATCACCTGCTCTGCAGTTCTGTTGCCGAGCCCACCACACTCCATTGCAGATCTGCATGCAAATTTGCATCTCGTCCTCCACACTGTTACTTTCTTGAGCTCTGGCACCTTTCACATTAGTTTTCAAACATCTAAGATATTAATAATACTTACTTAATAAAACTTAGAATGAATGAATGGAGATTATTTATGGTAGCTCATGGAACTGGTATGATTCCTGTTTCTATTGTATACTTGATACTCTGCAGCTGGGTGTAAATAATGCTGGCCCGTTGAATGAGAGTGTTACCCAGCAATGAGCAGAGAAAAGGATGAAAACTCTCCACCCTCATGAACAGTACTTACACATGTTTCATGGCTGTTTTCTTGCTGATTTTCCCCACTCAAAGCATATACATTTAAATATGGTCTAATTTATATCAAAAATTCTCACCCTGGAGAAATTAAATGTTTAGTTTGTTTGACATAGATACTGTACATCAGTCCTTCAAAAATATAATTGGATCCTGGCTGGTGTAGCTCAGTGGGCTGATCATGGGCTGCAAACCAAAGGGCCGCCAGTTTGATTCCCAGTCAGGGCACACGCCTGGTGTGCGGGCCAGGTCCCCAGTGGGGGCCACATGAGGGGAAACCACACACTGATGTTTCTCGCCGTCTCTTAATCCCTCCCTTCCCTTATCTCTAAAAATAAATAAATAAATAAAATCTTTAAAATGAAAATATATCTAATTGGAAGATCATAGCTGAAATACTCATGCTAAGAGGGATATTCTCATCACAGAGTTTTCCATTCTGTGCTTGAGCAGAGAAGTATTCATATTTGTTGCTACATGTGTGTGAAGAAGAGGTGGTTGACACTGTCTCCCACTGCAAGGGGCAAAATTGCTGCAGATAGCTATCACACTGCTTCTGAAAACTGGTATTTCTTTTATTAAGATTAGTATTTGAATGTACATAGAAATTTTATTACAGAACTTCTGTTTATGGTAAAATGTGAAGTTAAGTTTCTGCATAAAATTTTACTTTCTACTAACTTTCTATTTCCATCTGATCATTTTTTTTGCTTTAAAACACCAAACATGCATTTATGGGAATGACAAAGCAAGGAATGTGTAAAAGTTTATTTATCTTTGCTTAATAGAATTTGAGAGAACTCGTTTTTATGACATTATTTACTTCTCACACTTTTATAAAAAATATATGAACCTTTCCTATTTCATTTCATTAGGAGAGATGTTATTCCCAAGAAACATTAAAGTAATTTTTTAAACTCAAAATTGTAACCACCATTTCAAGCTTTTATGTTTTCTTTATATCATATCCAAAGTCAAAAGTCTGTAATGAGTGCAAAATATTTATTAGGAATGAAAGTATAAAATAGGGCCGTAATAGAATACTGACAGATTTTATATTGTTTTCATAACCATTGCTAACCTCTCTAAAGAAATATATATTCCCTCAAGGAAAAAATACACCAAATATGTTTTTGTAAATGTGTTGTTTTCACACAAAATGCATTCCAAACCAGGGACTCTGAATCTTTGATACTAAAAATTGGCCCCCCAGCTGGTGCAGCTCAGTGGATTGAGCACCAGTCTATGAATCAAAGGGTCACTGGTTCGATTCCCAGTCAGGGCACACGCCTGGGTTGTGGGCCAGGTCCCTGGAAGGGGGTGTGCAACAGGCAACCACATATTGATATTTCTCTCCCTCTCTTGCTCCCTTACTTCCCTCCTCTAAAACTAAAGTAATAAAATCTTTAAAATAAATATATAAATAAAAATTGAAATTTACAGTTTTTGGACAATATTGACAGTGTTAGCATCAATGGGCACAGGGTATTTCAGTTCACTTACATTAGCTAAATATCTGTTAACTCTAGGCTCCGTTTTAGAGACAAGCTATAGTCTATGGTTTTAATATTATATAAATTGAAAATAGTTTTTACAAGTATATTTATTGGCATTTACACATTGAAATGGTCCATCATCACTGTAGCCACTCAAAAAGAATAAGATGAACACCACACAAATGTGCTTTGGATATGAACACTGATAACATGTCACATGCACACCAAGAGGGGGAGGAGAGATGTATTTCTTACATTGTAAGAAATGTTTGGATGAGCAGGGAGAACTCCACAGTGACTCCCCAAATAGCACAAAAGGGCAAGCAAGGAGCCTGCCCTGGTGTATTTGTAGGATTGGGGAGCTGGGCTGGGGTGAGGGCTGTCTCATGTGGCACGGGCTTCCCATTGGTGCCAAAGGGGAGAGCACCCAGACATTCCAGCCGGCTTGCTTAGATGTGGACACAGGGGAGGAGGAGGAATTAAGGCTTAAAGGCTGGACTCTAGTCAAGATGGTAAGGATGGGTTTTAATCAGTAATAACTATTGTAATAGGCAAGGGAGTCCAGTGTAAACTGAATTCAACCTCGATTTGCACAGAGGTGACTGGGAATTTTAAAAGAAGAAAAGGGACTAAGGAAGGGAGATTGGTTCATGTGAAACCCACCTTGGTTTGCAAGCTGGTCCTTGAGGAAGTCCCCCACAAAGACTGCAAGGTGGGGCCCCTATTTCCAGGTGTTGGCCGTAACAAACGGTATTCTCTAGGCAGCTTTGAGTTTTTTTCCAGGATTTCAAGGGAGATTTGCAGTCATCCTAGGGATGTGACCTTGAGCTGTCAGAAACTATGTTAGTGATTTGTTCAAGTCCTAGGATGAAGTTGAGGCCTAGTCAAGAAAGAGGGTTTAGAGGAAGCTGGTTAGAGTTTGGTCAAAGTGACAATCTTTGTCACCTTAAAAAGTATATTAGAGAAATCCCTATTGGAAATTTTATACTAAACTTAAAAACTGCTAAAATTATTTATTAACATACACTTGACAATTCTTAGTCTTGTTTCTAGGTGAAAATCTCAGCATATGGAGTTATTCACATCAATATGAGATAGAAAAAATATATATGTTTTACTTGTTTGGGGTTCTTTTGGAAAAGGCTTTACAAAGACAAATAAAAACATTTTGTTTGTAAATAAGTTTAGATTCATAGGAAGTTGGAAAGAAATGTGCAGATGGTCCCATGAGCTCCTCACTCAGTGATCCCCCCCATGAGAACACCTGGCATGATTATATGTCATAATTAATAGGACATTCTCGAAACCAAGAAATTGACATTGGTATGATCCAGAGAGCTTATCGGATTGTATGGGATGTGTTCTTATGCTGAAAAGTTATGGCTCTAATTGTACAGTGATGCTCTGCATCTAAAACACAGAAGAGAAAGACCCATGGGTCATGCCAAGCCTGGGCAAGTAAGCACCCGTGATCTGACTCCCACTGTTTCCAGTTCCTTTAATTCTGTGCTCTGGGATCAGCCCTTTCTCTTGTCCTTTTGTCTTGTTTTGCCATAATCTTTGTATATAAGTTCAAATTCATGTACAAGTTGTAAGAATTGTACAAAGAATTTCCATATGGCATTCACTCAGATTCCTTAAATATTAATACTTTACCACACTTGCTTTATCCATTACACACACATGCACACTTTTACCTATTTTCTCCCAAATTCTTCAGTGTGTATTTCAAAGGAAGGAAATTTTTTTCCTTAGCACAGTACAATTGACAAAACCGAAGCAAGTCACAACATAACACTACAGTACACTCTACACATGCTATTAAGATTTGGCCAGTTGTACCAACAACATACCATCTGGCAAATACACTGCTGTCAGTCTATTTGAACATGTCTTCAGTGTTCCCTTGTCTTCCACAAAACCGACATTTCTGAAGAATGCAGACCAGTTATTTTGTAGAAATATGTGTCAATTTCGACTCATCTTCTACTTCCCCACCATTAGATTCGGGTTATATGTTTTTAGCAAAAAGCACCACATAAGTAATGCTGTGTTCCCAGTGCTTCATATCAGGAGGTGGAAGGGGTTTGTCTCTTTTGGTTGTACTAACTTGGATCACTTGGTGAGGGTTGTTTAGACAGCTTTATCTAGGGCAAAGTTACTGGGTTTTGTTTGTAGTTACTAAATTTGTGAGAACAGATCTTGTTTCCCCTCCCCTTCCCCCATCCCTTTTAGGTTCAATTCAAATATTGCTTCCTCTAACTTAAATACTCCCCCTGTATGCCTTCATTATAGGGCTCATTAAAATGAAGAGTAACTTTTTAATCAATAGTACCTAGTAGATTAGAAATGTTTGTCATTGGGGACTTAATCTTATTCATCCTTGTATATTCTAGAAAAACAGTAGGTTCTTAATAACTATTCATTGAAAAAGCAAGTAAATAAACAAATTAAATCAAAGAAGCAGAATTAACAGGTATTGCCATCTATTTTCTAAAAAGGAATACTGAAATTTAGTACAGTGTGATTAAATTACAACAGCAAGAGCTTAACATAGCTGGTCATTGTGTATCAAGAAATATCATTGCTTTCATGTTTTGTATCCAAGAGGTTACTTCAATGTGCAAGAACAGGGAAGGCAAAAGACTTTTTGATGTCTAGGTTTACAATCCTAGATGGATTAGAAGATGTGTTCATGAGTGCTGATAATACATAGGCTGCCAGTGAGCTAGTACAACACTAATGTCCCAAACAAGCCACCCACAACTTAGTGGCCTAAGACAGCAGTCACTGTTCTCCTGCACATATGTGCGGGTATCTGGAATTACCTGGCCTAGACTGAGAGCTCAGCTGGGCTGACTCCAAGCTTCAGGTTGGATCCAGTGATGCTCCGTTTATCATTCATCGTCCTCAGGCCAGCGGGTCACTAAGACCAGAGGAACAGGGGCTGAACGCGCCACACTTCCTAAGGCCAAAGGGCAAAAGCATCATGTCAAGGCACTTCCATCTGACGTTTCCTGGAGCGAATCCTGTGGCTGAGCCCAGGCCCGTTAGGGCCAGCAAATACGCTCTGTCTCTAGTCAACTGGCCAAAGGTGTGAATACAAAAGGCACAAAAAATTAAGAAGAGTGGTGGGAACAATAATTCACATGGATGCCAATCCAGGAATGGATACATCCAAATTCCCAGGGAGCAGGAGAAAGCAAGATGACAGGTCACCTGAGAGACCTCCGAGGGCTGGCACACCTGCGTGCAGGCCTGTGTGTTTGCTTGGCATGTATTAGCTTTTCTGCTGTTTTCCCTGTGGTCTGGCCACGTCTATAATGTCATTTAGATCCAGAAGTCCTGCATTCCCTAGAGACTGCATGTGTGTGCAATCTGAGGAATTTAAATATGTTGATGTTCACCATATGCCTAATGTTAATTCATACAGTTGTTGTGAAAATAGAAAGTCACACAAGAGAAAAAACTGTGAAAAGGGACAAGTTCTATACTAACATCTCATCGCTATTACTGTTCGTTAGCTGTCCACTCCAGGTTACAGATTGTTCCCCAGGTAGTGTGGAGATACCTGAGCCCGGAGCAGCATGCCCCGTGCCCTGAGCGGAGTCACATCGAGGTTGGTGTTAGCTTGTGTTGGACAGAAATAAATGAGTTCTTCCTCTTTTCAGCATCAAGAAGGAACACTAGAAAATGTTCTGTATATCCGGAAATTTTCCAGTAATTAAAAAAGAAAAAGAAAGAGAGAGATGTGGAGAAATAGAAAATTCAAAAGCAAAGCATTCTTCCCTGTAGTTCTAGTTTTCAGCACGTTTTTAGCACTGACTTTTTAAAATAGATTAGCTGAGTGTTTTTGAACAACTAATTATATCTCCTAACACAATGTAATAGGGTAAAAAGCATAATAAATTTGCATCAAGTTCCCTAAAAAACTACCTGCAAAGAGCAGATAAAAAAATTTTCCTTAGATGTGTTCATCCTTCTTATATTATTCATGTTCTGCATTATGTTCTATGTTTTTTTTTTTTTGGCAACCAAAAACAAATGTGTAAATCTTTAATATGAGAGTGTGAAATAACTGCCTTGTGTTGTCATCTAGCCATGACAAAACAAAAATACCACTAAAAATAATTTTTAAGAAAAAGAAAAGAGCAATCATACTTAATTTTAAACAGAGAAAAGTGTAAAGAAACTGTTTACGCCAACAGATTTTTTGTAAGTACATAGGGCCAAAGAGATGCTTACGGAAGGCATTTATTTTCTCCATCATCTTATTTACCCCAAGACAAAAAGGTGCCCATTCATAGCCTTCAAATTAAATGCCTTGCTTTCTGTAGAGCCAATATGCCATTCTGTTTATTATCAATCATTTTCTTTGCTGCCTATCTCAGTGAAATGACGATGCAAAGTACAATAGTTTCAGAGTTTCTAGGCAGCTTCTATGAATAGATTGGTCACTGGTAGAACTCATTGTGCCTATATTTGATATCCACAGACACTGTTTCAGAGTAGCTTTCTTAATTCAATTCTCCTTCTCCAATTTAAATGTTTTCAAAAGGTACCACAGCATATGTTCAAGACTGACTTGAAATATTTTCCCAGATTTTATTTTGGTGATTTGCATTCTGCAGCAAACATATCTCTCACAAGTATAACAGGAAACATAATGTCTACAGTGTGTGAAGCACGCCAGTCCCTCCCTATTACATCTCGAACTTCTCACCTGTCTGAAAGCCAATATTAATACAAATCATTTGAAGCATATAGTACAGCTCTCCTCCGGGGACAAATAAATCTCTGGGGGAAATGCAGAATGAATAACATTCTGATTCTCATTTGCAAATAATAAAATACCTAAGCTTCTAGAACTGCAGCTCAGATCTCAGAAAGTTTGTTTCTTTCTTAATCCTTTCAAGTTTCATGTCATTCGCAATGTGGGTTTTTCAAGTGACAGGCTCTGCAGGAAAAAGAAGACCATCATAAGGCTTTAGGAACTAAGTGTCATCTTGAGGGTTTCTTTCTTTCTCCACTCCCTCCCTCCCTCCCTTCCTTCCTTTTTTCCCTTACCTCCTTTCCTTTCCTCCCTCCCTCTTTGTATTGAATTTTTTCCTCCCAAGTTTAATTTTTATTTACTGAACAACAGATTGGTTGCATTCCTTGGTAAGTGTATATTTTGCTTATAAAGAGATTTCAAATGTGCTGTCATGTAGCAGCAAGCGATAGCGAAGACACCTCGGGGATTCACGACGTCGGTTCTTTTCCTGGGCGGCATGGCGTGGTTATTTTCGGTCTGCTCACATTGCCTTTTCTGTGTGCCAGCTCGCCAAGCGTGCACCGCTTGTTCGCTGCTACCATTTTCACAAAGTAAATCTACCTACACAGTGAATTAAAGTAGTCAAAATGCCTGATATTATAATGATGTTTTAAAATGCAAAAAGCAACAGATTGACTATCTCTTTTCTAATGTGGTGGGGAAAAATAGGTAACAAAATTTACCAAACAAATCATTTCTAGTGTACCCAGTTCAGTAGTGTTAAGTGCACATTCACGTTTACACTATGAAAGAGAGGTGCAGAACTTTTCCTCTGGCAAGTCTGAAACTCTATACCCGTTCAACCATTCCTCTTTTCCCCCTTCTTCCCCCCATTCTGTTTTCTGTTTCTATGCATTTGACCACATTACATACCTCATATAAGCAGAATTATACAGTATTTGTCTTTTGGTGACCATCTTATTTCGCCCAGCGTAATGTCCTCAAGGTTTATCCATGTTATAGTGTGTTCGAACTTCCTTCCTTTTTAAAGCTGAATGCAATTCCATTCTATGTATGTACCCCCTTCTGTGTATCCATTCCTCCGTTGATAAACATCTGAATTGCTTCCATTGCTTGTCTGTTTTAAATAGTGTTGCTGTGAACACAGGCGCACACAGATCAACTATCTCCTGCAGAGAATGCAAGTAAACGAGAGAAACTCACACTCCTTTGTCATCCGAACCCAAACCAGGCGGCATCTTCTCAGTGTCTGCAGCACGCACCGGAGGAAAACTCGGACTAAATACCCTGTCCTGCAACTTATAATGGAGAATAACCAATATGACTAAATTAAAAATTTAAAGCTAATGTTGACTTCCTGTACTCTATCAACTCAGAGGAAGGTCTCGGTGGCTTCCTGACAACGGTGGCTGGTGGGAGCGCTTTTTGGATGGTGGAGGTGTCAAGAGTCACTTTAGGAGGCTAGTTCTTTGTTGTGGTTCTTGAATCATCCATAAACTTTCTTGGCAGTGATTTCTGTGACCAGTGACTACATTCCAGGAGTTTACAATAAAATGGCAAAATACACAGAAAGTGTTGACCTACATATTATTCAAAGAGATGCTCACACCTGCTTTGGCAAAATCATGAAGTTTTGGCAAAAACTTCATATAGTGTTTATGCTGTTTGTCTCATTCTATTGCAATGACCTGCTTTCTTGTTGGTTTCTCCTTTAGACCAATGAGCTCCTTGGGAACAGATTTTGTGCTTTATTCAGCTGGGTGTTTCATATGTAATATCACTGTTATTCGCCCATAAGTTCTACTAATAATTACAAGATACAAAATATGGAACAGATTTTCAAACCATTGAAGTTTTTAAAGGGTAAGGGCCTGTGTCATATTTGAGTTTTTATTGGTAGCAAACCACTTGTGGAAAAGTTCTGATACAAATGGAGTCAGAAAAGAGAGGCAGATTTCACTGGAAACAAATTTGCCTTTGTAAGACCAAGGAAGCAAATTCTTGGCAATGATTAAGAGAAAAGTATGCATCATTAGCAAAAACAAATGGCCCTTGGGCTGTTCAAATGTTATTGTGACCCATATAAGTAACACGTATACCTAATTACAACAAAGCATATAGCTTGCAAAGTAGATTGAATGCTATAGAAAATGATATTACCAGGAAGCTTTTCTTTTTTGATATCTCATGCTTCATCTTTATATTTCTTGAACTGCCAATTACAGTATACAAATGAACTTATTAATTGAGAATTTTCACTGGTATGCACTGTTCATAGAAAAAAATAGTTATTTCTTGACCTGGCCTTTGCTAATAATCCAGAACTATTAGAATCTCATTTACTCTCCGACGTGGTGCCCCTGGGGAGCCACACTCTCTGACAGCAGAAAACCCTGCCTTGACTGGGAAGGCTCCAAATACTGTGTCATAAATCAAGAAGCTCCAATGGGCCCAGGGAAGGGAAACTGCTGGAAGGAAACATAATTAAACCCCGCTTTGAAGGCAGTGTGTGAAGTTAACGAAACCCATTTATCCCTTCCATGAACCTCACTCTTCTGTGTGTTTGCTGAGGCTGCGTCCAAAAACCAATTACAGATGTAGCTTCGGCAGTTGGCTTGCTATCACTGGGGGCAGCTAATGTCTTG
>PVKM010022541.1:0-21758 GCA_004027735.1 Carollia perspicillata
GAGAAGCTAGCAAAGTAGATGGACAGAACAGCCTGAGAGGCAAAAGGGTAACTAAGAATGCGTGGTTCAGAAATGCCACCAGGAGCAAAGATTTCCAAGCACTCATGTTGCTATGAGCTGCTGGATGGAGTCAAAGAGTTCCTGGATTTGGCAACACAGAAGGCAGCAGTGACCTTGACCAGAGAAGGCACTTTCTAGTGTAGGAGTGGGAGTCAAATGTCAGTGAGCTGAATGATGTCATTCATATAAAGTTCCATACTATATAAGATGATACTTTATACTATTTATGAATACATGCAATGTGGAGTAAAAATATAAAAAATATGCACAGGAGTCACAAACTCCATATTCCAAAGAGGTTATCTCTAGAGAGAAAAGAATGTGAATAAGATAGTGGAGGGTTACAAAGAAGATTCATTTGAATTTGTAATAATATTTTTCTATGAAAAACAAAAGGTATTTTTGTGGCAGCTTTGTGGCAAAAAGTTAAGATTCATTTGACAGGTCCTGGCCAGTAGCTCAGTTGGTTAGAGCATTGTCCTATATACCAAAGTTGTGGGTTCAATCCCTAGTCAGGCCACATATAAGAAATAACCAATGAATATATAAATAAGTGGAACAACCAATCGACTGTTTCTCTCTCTTTCTCTCTAGTTTATTTAATACTAAATTTATTTATTTTTAGAGAGAGGGGGAGGGAGGGAGAAAGAGAGGGAAACATCAATGTGTGAGAGATATATCAATCAGTTGCCTCTTGCATGCCCCTAACTGGGGACCTGGCCTACAACCCAGGCATGTGCCCTGACTGGGAATAGAACCAGTGATCCTTTGGTTCACAGGCTGGCACTCAATCCACTGAGCCACACTAGCCAAGGCTCTTTCTAAAATAAAAATTAAAAAAAAAATTCATTTGACAAAGCTAAAAGAAAGAAAGATGGGTATGAGTGATACTTTCTATATGCTTGAAATGTTTCACAGTAATATTTTTTGGAATGAATCAAAGGTGAGGGGGACAATTATTAAGAAATTGGCTATGAAAAATAGCAGAGAAACTGGCTAGGGCAGGGGAGACTTTTAAGTTTGTAGGCATGTTTGTGTGATGGTGGAGCATGCTGAAAGGGAGAAAACACAGGGTCCTACTACAGAAACTTTGCAGAGTGGGGACAGGGCAGGCCCTGGACAGGAGGTGAGGGAACCTTCTCCACTCTAATGAAGGGGAAGGAAGAGAAGAGGGTCTAAATGGGGGCAGGGGGTACCATTTTGGTGATGTGTAGAGGAGGGGTTGTTACCAGGTAGATTGTATTTTTCCAGTGTACTGTGGAGTACCGTCACTGGCTGGAAGTAAAGTAAGAAAGGCAGAAAGGCCAAGACAGATTGAAGTGGGTGAAGGAAAAGGTCAAGGTGAGGAAGTCAAGGGACTACCAGGAGGCTTCATGTGGGCTGGATTCCTAGCAGGAATGATGCCAGCAGGTGGAGTGGAAAAGACGAGCCAGGTACAAAGTGTATGAATGGGAACTTCATGAAAGGTTGAAGTCCAGTAGCCAGGAGGGCACACAGGTTGTAAGATGACAAGATGAAGATCTGTATCCCACTGCCCAGGCACCTGCAATAAAGTTAACAAGTCCTACTCTCAAATTTAATCTCCAATCAGCATTTCAGGGCTGCTCAAATAAACACCAAGAAAACCAAGAAAAGCCTTTGGCATCAGAGGAGACCAAAACTAACAAGCAAACAGGAAAAAAGAAAATTAGAGAATGTAACATATTAAGATGTAAAACAAAAAAATCATGCTTAAAAATTTGATTGAAGATGTTTTCTAATACATAAAGTGAAATACTTCACCAATTTAATTACAGAATGATTCAAACTAAATATTATATAACCAATCAATGTTACTGCTTAGCTATAAATTATCTTTTACTCTGTAAAACAAAACTAAGTGCTAGTTAAAGCCTCAACTTATTTGAAAAGGCTTTTTTACCCTTGCCTTGGAAACAAAGGAATATTGAAATGCCCACAAGAAATGTGTTGTCACCAACTACATCCCCACTGAGCTGCCTGGCTGACTACTTACCCTCTGCAGCCGGCTCTAGCTGTTTTTACAGACTGAGGCTCCATCCTTTTCTCCCTAGTCCGTCTTTCTAGAAGCTTTGCCACACTGATCCTAGTTGGAGGCAGGCCCCTTCCCCTGGGCTCTCGCACACCTCCATCACAGCCCCTTAACTGGTTTTTCTAGGCCCTTTTTCTAAGGAGGCTGTGAGTAGAAGCTGTCATTCCAGTGCCTGGTGCATGCCTGACACAAAGTGGGCATTTACAAAGACATTCACTGTTAAATGAATGAACAAACTACTGATACCAGTTTAAAACTCACATTTCTAAATGAAAAGGCTCTTTTAAGAACCAACAGGCAAAGGCCTCTCCTGTTTGAACACAGGGCAGCAATCTCCCCCCAAATCAGGGTTACCTCAGCAGCCCCCCGCCAGGATCGCACGGCTTCCTCCAGTTCAGGTATGTGACCCATGCCAGATAAGCTGCTGCCACTGCTGCTGTTCTTTTTTTCAGGCACGACCACCTCAGCAAAGCAAGAGTGAGCCACTGGCTGGACCTTCTGTAATGCCTGGGTCAAAAACTGGAAATGGACCTGCACCACGGTCAGAAAACATCGTCCCAACACCTGTGAAAACAAGAGAGACAGGCATTTTTAGTTTATGGGCTGCTACTGCATTAGTGCAATATATTCTCAGCCATCAATTTGAGGGCAAGGTAACAACTAACTGGAAATGTGAAATTATATGACGTTAAAAAGCCACTACACTTTCGAAGGGTTTTCCTTTGTTCTCATCTTTGGACCTGCGTGCCTGATGCCTACAAGCCAACCAAACAGTGAGGCCCAAGGTCCAAATGGGCCTTCCAACTTCTCACCCAGCCTCCATTCCTGCTCTCCACTCCCCTCATCTGCACTCTGGCTCACGTCAGCCCTGCCTGTCTTTGACCTCTGACTAAACCAGAGCAACTCACAAATCCAATTGTGTCTACACATTATTCAGGTGGCAGAGTAAAAGCCACGTGATTAAAACTCTGGAGTCAGTTTGGCTATAAGAAGACATTCCACTGTAAATGGAATCCAAAGATACAGGTTATTTTGGTAACAGTGTTAGTAACATAGTTATTAACACACTGCATGTCACATTTCTAGTCTTACAAAACAGAGTTGACAAACCAGTTTTCAGTTGTCCAAAGGAGTCAATGAAACCTACTGGACAACTCCATTTGTTAGTACTGTAGAAATCCTCACCTGATCCATTTTAGTAGTTGGTTGGTTGATAGAGTAGTCCATTAAAGTAGCAAATTCATTTAAAAAATATCATATACACAATATTATTTTTTAAAAGATTTTATTTATTTTATTGTTAGAGAAGGAGAGAGGGAGAGAAATATCAATGTGTGGTTGCCTCTCAAGCACCCCCTACTGGGGACCTCACCCGCAACCCAGGCATGTACCCTGACTGGGAATCAAACCGGCAACCTTTTGGTTCACAAGCCAGTGCTCAATCCACTAGGCCACAACAGCCAGGGCTATTTATTTATTTTTAGAGAGAGAGGAAGGGAGAGATACAGTGACTGGTTGCCTCCTGCACACCCATAACGGAGGACCTGACCTGCAACCCAGGTCATGTACAACTGACTGAGAATTGAACCAGTGACCTTTCAGTTTACAGGCTGCCACTCAATCCACTGAGCCACACCAGCCTGGGCGTTAAAAAAAAGAGAGATTTTCTTTATTTTTAGAGAAAGGGAAGGGGAGGGAGAAAGAGAGGGAGAGAAAAACATTTTTAAGATAGAAATGCACATTTATCTGCAAGCTTCTAGCACTGGCTAAAGCTATTCTCTGACCTTGCTGGTCTCCATTTGCCTGCTTGTGTTAACCCCAGCTACAAGGTGTTCTCCATTAACTGTTTCTTCTCCTTTAAAGGAGGGCAAGAACTTGCCACCTGAAAAGCTATCTGAGCAGAGACCCTCCAGATTATTGACATTTTCCCCTAATCTTTTACTGTTGTTTTGCTCATACCAAATTTAATAACAACAAAAACTTTCTGCAACTTTTATGTTCCATGACATTCCATCTTTTTCATGAATGTATTTCATATTTCACCGGCTTGTATATAGGTTACTTACAAAAATTTACTTTATTTATTAAGTTTGCAACTTATCTAACTGATAGGAGCAAAACTGAGAGGGCCCACTCGCTGCCAGCACTCAGTGGACTGGGGAAATGGTGAAGGTCAGGGAACTGTTCCCATCACCTTTTACAGGGAACTAAAATCTGACCCCAGTGCCCACCCTCTGGCCCAATCCTGTCCCTTGGAGCAGCCAAAAATAAGATTCAGCCTTGGACTGCTCATTTCATGGTGCAATTTCAGATGCTGCCCTTTTCTATCCCTGCTGGTCAGAGTTCTGCTTCCTGGAGAAAGGGAGTCAGGCAAGTTCCCAGTGGTGACACGTAATCCCTCTTGAATTATTTCCCTCAGTGGAAATCACCAGAACCAAATTAAAACAAACAAACAAACAAACAAACAAACTCACAGAAATCTCACACCAAAGCATCTATAGTGTACAATCCACCCTCTATAGTGTACAATCAGAATTACAGGCTAAACCTCCATCCAAATCTCCTGGGTTTGTACCCACATCTCCCTCAAAGCTGCCACCCAATCAATGATCTGTGCCAGATGAGGCAGGGTGAGGGACACAGAGAAACCAGACTTCGCAACCTAGAGACATGTGATATGAATAGAATAAATGGCATTTATTTAGTGCTGTACGTAATAACAGCCAGATTTAATTGAACACTCAGCATGTATTTCTCCTACGCTAAAGATTCCACATGGATCATCTCATATAATCCTGGGAACCACCTCACAAGTTCATTCTCATTAACAGACAGTAAGGCCAAGACACAGAAAGGTTATAAAACTTTGTCAAGAAATGTGACAGAGTGGTTAGCCAGTGTGTCTCACTGCCTTCAACAGGCTCTAAAGAGTTGGATACAGCTGTGGGTTGGTTGCACTAAGACCAGGGACATGACAGAAACTCAACCTTAACTGGCTTGTGCCAGAGTAAGTGTGTTCCGAAGCTCCACACAGTATAAACACAGGAGGAGCAGCAGAGCTGAATCCTCAGGCACACACACTCTTCCTCCTCCTCCTCCTTCCTCAGCTTCTCAGTAGGCTCTGGCAAAGGTGGGGAACAAATGAATACATACATGCAAAATTAGGGGCTACTGCAGAAGGAACACTAAGAGGTGAAGTGGGAAGGAAAAGGCTCTCTAGAGAGAGGACCAAGAGAAGAGAGTCATCCCACCCCCTTCTAAAAAAGAAAATTTAGGAAAAGGGCCCTGCAGCCTGATGCAGAGTGCAGAACAGGACATTTTCTGACAGTGCTAGTCAATGACAGGATGGGGGCGGGAGTGCTGTCTTATTGCTGAGTGGTAGCATTGTGAGAGGAGGGTGTTGCTGGAGGAATACGGGGTGGGGGAGATGCTGCACTGTTTTAAAAGGCAGACATTATGTATGTTGTCTCCACTAACCAACTACATGTTTGACCTTGGATGAATCACTTAATCTCAATTTCTTCTCTCTATATAAGGACCAATGAAAATAAGAACTCAGCACCTTCTTCCTCCTACCCACGATCTACGGGATCCATGGAGTATCAATCCAAATGTTTGTGACAAAGTATTTGTGTTGTGAACAACTCATTAAAAGCCAATCAAACCAGTGGTTACCCTGGACCTCAAAAAAGCCATTTCACAGAATATCTGCTCTAAAAGTTTACATGAAGTAACAGATGCATAAATAGTACCTTCTCTTGAGAGAGGATAGAGCTCAACCTCCAGCCTGCCTCTACCCATTTTTTTCCTCCACAAATCTTCTATCTCAGCCCACGCTCCCCTCTGGTAACAGATGCCACCCACCCAGGGATAGGCTAGTCCTTGGGGTCTTCCTGAGAAACCTGGAAGGAAATACAAACTTGGAAGTGTGTGACCCCAGCATAGTGGGTAGCTGTTTTCACATGGAGGAAGTTTCCCAGACTTGGAGATTCAGTGAGGTTGCAGAACAGATGTGGCAAGCTGGGGAACAAATGAGTGCAGTGGTCAGAGAAACATTTGAGTTTAAAATGCCAATGGAGCTGTAGTTACAGCTCTATCAACAACTACCATTTATTGAGGGTTTAACCCATACCAAGCACTTTATATGCAATGAAGCAACTATGGGGTGATGACAACTCACCCATTTACAGATGACAACACTGAGGCTTAGAGAGAAACTTGATGACAAGCAGGTAGGGAGTAGTGCAGTAGAGATCCAACACCAGGTCTGTTCTGGCTCCAAAGGCTGTCTTTCTAACCACAAGGCTGCTCTGACTTCCTATGACAAGACCCAAGATGCAGCCACAACAGTGGGTGGACAGTAAGAAGAAAGGAATCCTGACATCCTCCGCACAGTGTCAGGCCCTGGGGTGGGAATGGAGACTGAAAGGCATGGCTCAGTCTTCTCTGACAGTGGGAAAGGGACTGGGGCGAGAGGAACAAGTGGGGTGGCCTGTAGAACTCCTGTGGTGTGGCATGAGTCCCACATTTGTGATCTCCACTGTAGAGAACAGCTGCTAAGAATGGCCGGAAAAAGCAACGATAAACAAGGGGGAAGGCACACGGGGCTTGGGTGAAAGAGCAGCTTCTACCTCTTGAGGAATTCCAAACCCCCAAAACATCTGTCTAGTCCTCTAGCATATCAGTCTCATATAAAAATTATGGAGAAAGCAATTGGATTTAATCTTACCCTCAGTATTGCATTTTTTAAAAAAACCACTCACCCCAATGCATCCTTAGTTGATGGAATTTCAGGTAACAACAGGCCATTATTAGACTTTTCATTAGAAGAAATCTTTTGGTGTGACAAATTCCTCATTAAGGCCCAATTCCTGATTATAGACAATCAGTGACCTTGTAACTTGTGTCTCCATGGAACATTCTGGATTATAAACAGTAATGAAGAATCTACCGAAATGAAACCGTCTTTTCTGGGAATCCCTGATGGAAGAGGGAAAGGGTACAGATGCACTTTCCCATACCCCTATACATGTATCACACCCAATTACTAAGGGTGTTATGTTCATGAATATAATCAGAAAACCTTTTCTTTTTGGTAATTTTTACATTATTAATTAAAACAGATTTTAGTTTAAGGTCACCTTATTTTGAACCCCAAAAGATCAACTCTACTTCCCAGACTATTTCAAAATTTGTTTTTCATTATTCCTCTCCTAGAGTTGGGGCCTGACTCAGTCCTCAATATCCATATGTTGGAATCTTGGAGTGTCCAAGACTACCCCATCTCCCAACACACCTTGGAGATCATCACATCAGTACTTCTGGTCAATCTCACTTAATAATTTGTCTTTTTCACATGCGCCATAGTGCCAAAAATTTCCAGGGATTCTAGCATTTGTTTCTCATCAGTTTAAAAGTCTAGAGTGAATGAAATGAAGTCTATTAGAATTGGTTACTTTTATTAGAAATTCCAATGTCATTCAATCATTTCTTTCTCTTCAAACCTTAATTACACCTTAAACATTGCATTTGTTTCCAAGTGTCTTCAACCTTGCTCTTTTGTTCTCATGACAATTCCAGAGTCATTACTTAATGATGACCTAACCAAAAAACCAAAACGTGATACAAAGACCTAAAAGTATTTCTGGAGAGACAGAGAATGCAGTGGACCATACTTGGGCTATGGAAAGTACCTTATGAAAATTAGATTACATTGTGAAAATGTAAAAAACAAGCTTACAGAAACTTACATGTATAGTCTGACCTAAAATTTGACTACAGTGCGTGCTTAAATATTTAAAAATAAAAAAGCAACAAGCAAAACAATAATGAAAATTTCTCTATAGTCAGTATTAACCTAGAGCATAAAGAAGCTACCATTCTGTGTTTAGGAGAAAGAACCAGGGAAGAAGAAAAGCTAACACATGCTTAAGCATGGCTAAACCAACACCAAATGCTAATTACTCTGCCCCTGGACATGTGACTTTACTGCTGTTGAAAGTATCAACAGACAATTTCTGAACTCCTAATATGCCAAGGACTGGGTTGCACAAAACCCTTTACATCAGTAATATGTACTCACCACAGATAAAGTAGGGGGAAAATGACCGACTATGTAAATAAATAAATGTAACAAACATTACTAAATAATATAACTACTGATTACATGTTTTCTACACAGCCTACATTTGTACCTGTAGATGGTTTTTGGAAAAATTAAATCATGTTATGGGTCCTGTTTTATGGCCTGCTTTGCAAAATAAAATAGGTCAAAAATTTATTAGTACACATAGGAAGTCTTGTATTTCAGTAATAGTGCTATAAATCTTAACATAACTCATAAGGATAATTACAAAATATCATCCAGGACACAAAAAAGTTAAATGCAACACAAAGTAACTAGTTGCACATTAATTATAGTAGATGACCAAATACTGTGGGTTTATATAGGGCAGGGATAAACTTATATGTAAGTCACACTCAGACAGCATATGGACTACAACATTCTTTTTGTTGATGTGAATGTATTTATTAAAAATTGTCACTTCAACCAAAAAATAAATACTAAATTATTCCAGCTAATAAACTGAGTAAAAGGCAAAAGGAATTCTAAGTGGAAATTTGACTCCATAAACATATTCATCACTTAGGAGAGGGGCTCATGAATCTCAGGTGACATGATACCAGATGCCTCACAGGTGTTAACTTCATTGAATGGAGATCACCATCCCCATTTGACAAGGACACTCCCAGCCACTTTTATTCACATGGTATTCCAACTGGTGATAACTGCAGTAAGTCTTAGGCTGAAGTAAGGAAGGCGGTCTCACACCCACTCCCAGCAGCATCTGAGATGGAAGGCCTTCTTGAACCACTGCTTTCCTTGGCTTTTCTAAACAAGAAAGGTAGACTGGAGGAAACTAGCAGGGTCTCTTCTCTCTCCCATAGAGGCTCCTTTCCACACAGGAAGCCTTATGAAACAGGACTCAAATTTCACTTCCTACTCAAAATCTTCCAATGCCGTTCCATTACAATCAGAATAAAACCCAGCCCCAGCCAGGTGGCTCAGCCAGTTGGAGCATCTTCCCATGCACCAAAAAGGTTGTGGGTTTGATCCCCGCTCGTAGCACATAAGGGACCAACAAATCAATGTTTCTCTCTCTCGCCCACCTCCCCCCCCAATATCAATAAACATATCCTCGGGTAAAAATTAAAAAAAAAAAATAATCCAAACTCCTCACTGTGTCCTACAATATCCTATATGATCTGGCCCCCGACTCTGAACTTATTCCTACCCCTCCTCTCTGTGCTCTGGCCACACTGGCTTTCTTGCTGTTCCTCAAAAATTTTAAGAACAGCCCTAGTTGGTGTGGCTCAGTGGATTGAGTACCAGCCTGCAAACCAAAGGGTCACCAGTTCAATTCCCAGTCAGGACACATGCCTGGGTTGCAGACTAGGTCCCAGTTGGGGGTGTACAAGGTGCAACCACACACTAATGTTTCTCTCCCTCTCTTTCTTTCTCCCTTCCCCTCTGTCTGAAAATAAATAAATAAAATTAAAAAAAATTTTTTTAGGGAACAGCTCCCATCTCAAGTCTTTTGCACAAGCAATTTCCACTACCTCAGGGTTTCTTAATTTCAACACTACTGACATTTGGAGCCAGAGAATCCTGTTGTGTGTGTGTGTGGAGTGGGGGGCGGGCCGGGTGGGGGGGTGGTGGTGGCTGTCCTATGCACTGTAGGATTTTGTTAGCAGCAGCCCTGGCCTCCACTTACTGGATGCCAGCAGCACTGGTTCAATAGCAGCCACCACAATCGCTCCGATCACACTGTTTTGAATAAATTTTGAAATCCTTACTATTAAAAAAGAAAAAAAGCAGAGCGTAATCCCTTTCCACTCAGGTGACTTCTGATAAAATACCTACCTGATAAGATGAAGTGAGGTGCATGACAAAGGCGTTGTGACTTAACTACAACTGACGTTCTGACTCCACATGACAAGCACTTGACAGCTTCTCTCTGGCATGCCCAAAGTGCCAGCATCACTCCTCTTGTGCTTTGGAACCATTATTAAGTGATATAAGGGTGACATGAACACAAGCACTGTGAGTCTACACAGTCCATCTGATAAGCAAGACAGCTACTAAGTGACTAATGGGCAGGTGGTGTATAAAGCAGGGATACTCTGGACAAAGGAATGATTCACATACTGGGCAGGATGGAACAGGAAGGCATGAGATTTAATCATGCCACTCAGAATGATGTGCAATTTAAAACTTGTGATTTATTTCCAGAATTTTCCATGTAATATACTGGATCAAAGGTAAGTGAAACTGCAGAAAGTGAAATCACGTATAAGGGGCACTACTGTACATTGTTTTGTTGAGAGGTAATACAGTGCTACAGTCAAGTTTGTACTCTGTAGTCAGACTGCCTGGGTCTAAAGTCTGGATCTGCCATGAGTCTTTTGAGAACTTGCGTAACTTCTCCCCATTTAAGTCTCCACATCGATAAAATGGCAATGTGAATAGTATCTAACTCATAACGTTTAGTACATAATAGAATTCAGTGAGTTGGGGTGTAGAGTCTTGTGAAATATGTGGTGACGGGAGGAGACAGTTTTGGGTGGTGAACACACAAAGCAATATACAGATGATGTATTATAGAACTGTATACTTGAAACCTATATAATCTTATTAACCAAAGTCGCCCCAATAAATTTAGTAAAATTTAAAAAATGTGAAAAAAAGTGTCTCAGAACAGAGCATAACTATTTTTTTTTTGCTTTTATTTGTTGTTTAAGGCATTTTCAGCTTGGTTTCTGTCACTTGTAGCAATACTGATTTTTAAATTTATTTATTTGTTTGTTTGTTTGAGAGGGGGGAAGGGAGGGAGAAAGAGGGAGAGAAATGTTGATGTGAGAGAGACATCAACTGGTTGCCTCTTCCATGGGCCCCACTGGGGACTGAACCCACACTCTAGGTATGTGCCCTGACTGGGGATTGAACCAGCGAACTTTTGCTTTGCAGGATGATGCCCAACCAAACAGCCACACTGGTCAGGGCAGCTATAGTGATTTCTTAAAGCAACTTAAATATCAGTCTCTTGCTCAAAATCCCCCTTAAAAAAAATCCCATTTCATTCTGTATAAAACCTAAACTTTTACCAGGGCCTTCAAGGTTCTCCGCCCTATCCTTACCTACCAGGTAGGTCGGAGGTTCTGGTATGGGCCCTGAGTCTTGTCATAGTGAGCTGGGTAGAGGAACACTGAACCAATCTACAGTCAGACTTGAGGCTATTTTCCAATGCATCACAGCACTCATGATAACTAGAGTCAGAGTCTAAAATAATTTGTCTAACCCACCAGGCCTGGAACACTTTTGATTGTTCTCACTCATCTCTGCCAGTGTGCAGCCAGCTCATCTGTACTTTATCCACAAGGAAGCAGTTAGGTAAAGAGGAAAGCAGGCCAGATGACTGGGGCCTACTCCTGGGGTTAGTGGAGCCTCAGGAAAAGTCCTAGAGTGACCAATGACTCACAGGAGTTCCACAACATTAGGATATTTCCACTTTACTGACTCTGAACATTTTAGCACTAGTTAGAGGTCAGAAATCCCAACCTCATAGAGGGATGGGCACTGAAAACAAGCCCCTCTGCAGGAAAACTGCTTGGGCCTGAGGAAGCAGAGAGGTACAGGATACAACCCCTGAGTATGCTTCTCAG
Source organism: Carollia perspicillata (assembly GCA_004027735.1). Taxonomy (NCBI): domain Eukaryota; kingdom Metazoa; phylum Chordata; class Mammalia; order Chiroptera; family Phyllostomidae; genus Carollia; species Carollia perspicillata. The sequence continues at coordinate 11,834 of PVKM010022541.1, forward strand.
AAGGATTTGGGGCAAATGTCGTTTCTCAGATGCTATGATTCCTGATTTGTAAAGATGAAAAAGGATGCCGAAGAATCCTGTGAAATCTCACAAACTGACCAGCAACCATAACAATTTAGAATAGGCCCTGGCCAATTCGGCTCAGTGGACTGAGTGCCAGCTTGCAAACCACAGGGTCGCTGGTTTGATGCCCAGTCAGGGCACATGCCTGGGTTGCAGACCAGGTCTCCAGTTGAGGGTGTGCAAGAGGCAACTGATCAATGTATCTCTCGCACATCAATATTTCTCTTTCTCTCTTTCTCCCTCCTTTCCTCTCTCTAAAAATGAAGAAAATCTTAAACCTAATTTTCTCCTTATGTCCACTCAAATCTCTTTAGCAACTATGAAATTTTAAATCATATCCTCATAAAAGACAGCGTCATTGCCATTTTAGTCACCAAAATTAGGACCACACCATTCTTTCCTTGATTTCTACCTGCTGCTGGGGTCTTGCCTTCAGAGGTATCTTTTCTTTGTTCTCATTTTCTTCCTTGATTCACTTTTTAAAAAATTTAGATGGTTCAATAATTCAAAATGGTTAAAGGCAGTAACAGCATTTAAACAGACAAATATTTCTTATTATTATTTATTAGCAACTTTAACTATAATGACTCAATTAATCCAGGAATGGTTTCCCAAAGCAAACTGAAATGCAAATATCAGACCAGTAAGATGCTAAAGTCAGTAACTTAAACCTCAGGCAGATTTTATAAGCTGATATAATCAATACTGAACTCAAGGTAGTATATGGTATTGTTAATTTGCCACAGAAAATACAGAAATTCCATTAGCTTTTTAAATTAAATTTATTGGAGTGACATTGATTAATAAGGTCATATATGTTTCAAATGTATATTACTATGACACATGATCTGTATATTGCATTGTGTACCCACCACCCAATGTCGAATCATCTGTCACCGTGTATTTGGACCCCTTTACCCTCTACCACCCCTGAAACCTCTTCCCTCTGGTAACCACCATACTGTTGTCTGTGCCTTCAAGTTTGTTTTATATCCCACGTGAGTGAAATCATATGGTTCTATGCTAAGTTAAATAAGTAAGTCAGAGAAAGATTTTTTAAAAAAAGCTTGATTCACGCTTTGGCCGAGTAGCTCAGTTGGTTAGAGCATCTCCCAATATGCCAAAAAAGCTTGATTCACTATTTTCTTCATTGTCCTGCTTTTCTTTTCATCATTCTACCTTACTCTGTAATATTCCCTGGGATATTGTGATTTATAGAAAGAAATAATTTGGTCTTCCTCCAAGGTTTGTATCACAAAGCTCCCTAAAACACTTGGAATTTTCTAGTAAGAGAAATAAAGTACCTTTTGTTATTTACAGCAAACCTCTTTCATCCAAACCTGAGTTTATGTTGATGACTTGTTGCCAGGGGAACCAACCAAAGGACTAGTGGTCTGGAACTTTTAGACTACTCCTCTGGGGAGGAGAAAGGGCAGGACGTGTAATCAATCAGTCATGGACAATGATTTAAGCAAACACACCTATGTAAAGAAGCCTGGAAAAACCTAAAGGCCCACAGGAAGGGGTGCAGAGAACATTCAAGTTGGTGAACATATGGAGGTGCTAGGACGATGGCATGCCTGGAAAGGGTATGGAAGCTCCACACATCTTCCCACATACCTTGACCCATACATTTCCCCATCTGGCTATTCCTGAGTTATATCGTTTTATAGTCTAGTAAGTAAATCAAATCTGTAGGAGGGGTCGTGGGAACCTCTGATTCATAGCCAGTTGATAGGAAGGACAGGTAATAACACCCTGGACTTATGCCTGATATCTTAAAGGGGAGGGTGGGCAGTCTTGTGGTAGTGAGCCCTTAACTTGTGGATAAATAGTGTCAGAAATGACCCAGAATTGCTTAGTACTGGGGAAAATCTCCACCACACATTTGGTAATCAGAAGTGCCAAAAGTGGAATATTCTGTGAGTAGACAGAAAACAAGAAAGTTTTCCTAAACATTCCCCTTCCTATTAGAAAACCACTCTACATGCACAAATCCCTCCATGAAATTAAACCACTAATTGGATATTCCTGATTCATTACTCCTATCATGTAGCCATAAGTTTCTCTCTCCCTTGTTTTAAATTTGGAAAATGTCCAAACATTCACAAAAGCAGAGTATAACAAACCCCCATGTACCCATCAGAAAGCTTCAATAACCACCAACACTGTCATTTTTTAATCCTTCTCCCCATCTCCACTTTTCGCTGAAATGTTTTGACTTCAAATCAACCAAGACCTAGTACATACTCAAATTTCACAATTATTTTTAAAATGTCTTTTATTTTTGTTTGAATATCAACCCCAAAAGGCTTATTTTACTTGGTTGTTATTGTATGTCTTTTTAAAATTTTTTTAAAGATTTTATTTATTTATCTTTAGAGGGGAAGGGAAGGAGAGAGGGAGAGAAATATCAATGTATGGTTGCCTCTGCTGCGTCCCCTGCTGGGAACTGGCCTGCAACCCAGGCATGTGCCGTGCCTGAGTGGGAATCGAACCACGATCCTTTGGTTTGCAGGCCCGCCAGGGCCGTCTTCTCTTTTTTAATTTCGGTACGTTCTACTTAATTTTTTTTCATGCTACTTGACTTGAGCAAATCAGGTCAACTGCCTGTAAAGTATGCCACATTCTGGATTTATCTGATTGCTTCTTTGTGGTGGTGTATAACTTGTTCCACTAGGCCTCACATTTCATTCTAGAGGATTAATTAGTTTGTTTTCTTTCCCCCTGCGGGGAGGGGAGAAGGAGAAATACAAGAATATATTATGCAGGTGCTGCTGTGCAGTTCTTATCAGGAGACATGATCACCTGGTTGTATTGCATTCAGCAATGCTGAGGTTGACGAATGGATTTGGCTGGAAAAGGGCTGATATCTTCCTTCCGAAATTCCCCTGTGACCTTTGACCAAATGGTTTTATCTTCCACTTCTAAATAGAAGAATCTCAGTATTATTCTGTGTGGTATACTACAGTGGTATACTATATTCTGCATATTGTATGATGTCTGTCCAGAGAAAGTCCAACCATTGTTAATATAATGAGAACGGTTTGCAAGACATCGATGTAACCTGGCAGCCAAGGAGAGTGGACTGGAATGCGCATGCATGAACAGTGACAACTTCACTGTATTAGTCAGTGGGGGTGGTAGAAACCATTGAGTAAGCATGTGCACTGTGTGGCTATCACATTCAAAATGACTGAGCAAGTACAGCAATGAATCTGCAGCAAAGTCTGCATTAAGCTTGAACATTCCTCCGTAGAAACTATTCCTATGATTCAGAAGGCCACAGCTATGAGCAACTAGTGATTGGCAGCTTCATCACAACAACACACCCACATCCCCTGCAGTGTTTTGGCAAAACATCAAATCACCCAGGTGACTCAGCCCCTCTACAGCCCAGAAGTGGTGCTCTGGGACTTCTGGCTTTTCCAAAACTGAAATCACCTTTGAAAGGGAAGAGATTTCAGACCATAGATGAGATTCAAGAAAATAGGATGGGGCAGCTGATGGACTTTAGGAGAACAGTGTGGGGTCCCAAGGTGCCTACTTTGAAGGGGACTGAGGCGTCACTGTCCTATGTACAATGCTTCATTATTATATGAAAAGTTAAAGGGACTTATTTAAGAAAAAGAAGATCAAAACTATGAACAATAAAATAGCAATATATATATATCTACCAACAACTGAATCTAAAAAACAAACTAAGCAAACAAGAAGAACACAGAATCATAGACACAGAGAGTGTTTTGATAGTTGCCATATGGGAGGGAAGTGTGGAGGAATGGGTGAAGAAGTGAGAGTATTAAGAAGTACAAATAGACAGTGACATGGGGACGTAAAGTACAACATAGGAAATGGAGTAGCCAAAGAACTCATAGGAATGACCCACAGACAGGAAAAATGGTGTGGGGATTCCCTGAGGGAATGGGGGGTGTTAGGTGGAGGAGGGCAAAGGGGAAAATTGGGACAAATAAAACAGCATAATCAATAAAATATAATTTAAAAAATAAATAAATAAATGTCTTTTTCATGACCTTGTATACTATATACTATATTGCAGAATATACTATGATATATTCTAAGTAGAAGAACTGATACAGAGAAATCTGGTAAAATCACTGGGGAGGAAGGGGCTGTAGGAAAAAGTTGCCCACGGCAATGGTAAATAGCCTAGGACTAGATTTAACCTGAATGCCTCTAGAAGGCATGGAATTATGGACACGAAAACTGGAAACAAGAGCAGCACTCTTGGGACTCACTGGCTCTCTGACTGGCTGGCTCTGGCTCTTGAGCTTTCTTCCTCAAGGACGCCTCAATGATCGTGCTATAGCTGACTCTCTTCCAAGGATGGCATTCTGAATAGGAAGAAACTCCGGGAGCTGCCTAGGGTAAGGCTGGCCTGGCAGAGGGTGGCAGGGTTATTCTTCTTTGGGTGTTCAAGAGCAGGGGTTCCCAACCTCCGGGCCACAACCTGATACAGGTCCTTGGCCTGTTAGGAACCAGGTGGCAAGCAAAGCTTGCCTGAACTTCACCTTCTGTCATCTCAACCCACCCTCCACCACCTGTCTTCCAGAAAACCAGTCCGTGGTGCCAAAAAGTTTGGGGACCACTGTTCTAGAGGGAATAACCTTTGAGGCAGAAGCCTGCCATTCTTCCAAAACTGTGTAGCTTTTGTATCTTATGTTGTTTTAGTTTGTAAACTAACCCTATAGAAATAAGATAATTAAAACTAACAGGGGAACGATAGGAGAACTCAGGTGTTAAAGAGTTTAGCCTTAATTGATAGGCTTAAGTGACTAATGCATGTGGAAAGCCGTTATTCCAAAATTGTAAAGCTTTTGAATAGACTCCTTTCTTTTATGACCAAAACTTTGCCTCTGGAATTTTGCCTGGAGGGTGGCAATGGGCAGCAGGACCCTATGTGCTGTTTGGTAACAGAATATCATCCATTAGAGCTATTTGGTTATCCTGAAAAACAATCGGTACTGGGAAAAGTCAGGGCACATGCCTGGGTTGTGGGCAGGGTCCCCGGTGGGGGGAGGGAGGCATCTGAGAGGCAACCACACACTGATGTTTCTCTCCCCTATTTCTCCTTCCCTTCCCCACTCCCTACAAATAAATAAATAAATAAAAAATATATATAAAGGTGTGTGTGTGTGTGTGTATATATATATATATATATATATGTATAAAAAGAAGTTGGTTGCACAGCATGTCTTGACAAATCAAAGTCAAAGGGTCCAGTCCCCGCCAGGGGCATATGCCCTCTGGCTTCACTGGCTTCTACCCATGAGAATGGGCTGGGCAGACAGTGAATCTTGTTTGTTGTTCACAATGAAGTTTACAGACTCACCCAAATTCCAACTATTTAATTCATTATAGCCTCTTCTAAAGGCTAAAGTCTGAAAACAATCTAATAATAGAGGATTCACCTTCATAAAAGGATAAGCCAAAAAGAATGACTAGAAATTAGCAACAGCCTGAAAACTGGATTTATACAAGCTTTTTATAAAGTGAGGTATAGTTTTTGATTAAAAGCAGCAATTTGGGTATTCATGTAGTTAGGAAATATTTACTCTGTAATCTGATATGGAAGATCTACTAGTCAAAATGAAAAAAAAACTTACCTTTAAGCAAAAAACAAACAAACAAACAAACAAACAAACAAAACCCCAAAAACCCCACAAACGTGTGCAGATTTAATTTCATTAAGGTTGAAGAAAAATACAATTTGAAACAAGCTTCTAATATTTCCCATTACTGTTACTCTATAATATTTTTGGCATATATCTATCCCAAATGAATGTTAATATGGCTGAATTAAGACCCTTAAGAGTCAGTCGGTACTCAGAAATTATTTCAGTTTCATAGGTAATCACATAATATATAAAAGACATCTGTCAAACTGAAAGCCAAGGTTCAATTACATAAAGATTTGCTTTAAAGACTGCCTGCCCATTTATAAGGCGGTGATGCTTAGAAAGTCACTAAAAATGCTAGAAGGTATAAAATATAATCCCCTTAAAGACATAAAATTCCTAGGAGCCCTGTAACTGTCCTGGGCTTCTGGATGCCTATACAGAGCACCTGCCCAAAGGGCCAAGGCCTCCCAACAGTGAGGCCCCGATGTGACGCCAGAGCCTGGGAGCTGCGAAGAAATGAAGAAAGTAAGCAACGTGAACCGTGCCATCACTGCTCACTGCACAAGAACAGCAGATCCTGTCCTGTTGCCCTCCTTTCACCTTCCCTTCAGAGGCTGACCTCTTTACCTTTCTGATCTCGCCTCTAGCACTACTCTTCCTTGGCTCACTGTTTCAGCCACAATAGGTCCTCACTGCTCTTCAAACAGTCAGGGTCCCTTCTGCCTCAGGAACTTTGCCCTCAGGAACTTTGCACTAGCTGTTCTCTCTGCCTGGAGTTATCAACATGGCTTACCCCTACCCCTTCATCTCCTTTATCTTTTTTTTTTTTAAGATTTTATTTATTTGCCTTTAGAGGGGAAGGGAAGGAGAAAGAGAAATATCAATGTATGGTTGCCTCTCGTGCGTCCCCTGCTGGGAACTGGCCTGCAACCCAGGCATGTGCCCTGACTGGGAATGGAACCACAATTGTTTGGTTTGCAGGCCCGCACTCAATCCACTGAGCTATACCAGCCAGGGCACATGCCTTCATCTCCTTTAGATCTTTACTCAAATGTCAACTTCTTAGTGATGACCTCTAATTATCTAAGACTGCAGCTCTCGTCTATCTATACAAAGACAGGAATTTCTGTCTTGCTCATCACTATATCCTGTGCCTGGAATAGTACCTGGCACAATTAAAGTGTATAATGGATATTTATGGAATTAACACATGAATCACAAGTCCATTTGATTCTTTTATTTATACTTGCACTAAAAAAGTAATTTTACTTAAGATAAATGGCAGATGTTTGTAAAAAGAGGTGGACATTTGTGACTTTCTAATGAATAGAAAACCAAGTTTCAGGGTTGTCTATACTTCTTTAATATGAACTACATGTTTTAATTGAAAATGATCCTTAGGATAATAGATTTCTAGGACAAATGAAATTGAAGTAGACAAAATCAAAGAGAAATAAGCCACTCAATCCAGCTAGCCTGGCATTTTACAGGAACACTGGAATTCACACAATAATAAAAACCACTGGTGGAGATGCTTCTAGACTCAAAAAGAAAAGATGCAGAGAGCTGGTCCCATGCAGTCTACCTCTAAAACACACTTGGGTAGGATGTCAAAGCTTTGTACAAAGGAAAAAAAGTCAATAAAGCATCTTTTCCCGGAATTCACATTTTGGCTGGACTGACACTGTGAGACTTATACAAAGGAAATTCAATGAAGTACTGAAGATCTATTTCTCATTTTGGATAAAATTGCCCATATACTATATAAACTATGCATTTGTTATAAATCCAGTGAGGGAAAAATGTCAATTGGCTTATCCAAAGGTTCTCAGCTACTACAAGTGTATTCATTTGGTGAAGCACTACCCCCACCCCCACACACACTCCTTTTCCCCATGCCCCATTCTAGATGCAAAGTGAACAGAGCAATTAACTATTGGTGGAAGATGTTCTCTCAGGCTCTTATACTGAAAAGGTTCTGAAAGTTCCTATATCAAGCAGGTAATACTCCTGCTGCTTTACAACAACAAAAGAGTAGACAGATAACAACGAGGGAAAAGGAAGGTGCCTATTTCAGGAACCAGGAAAGAAGCCAGCAGAGCAAATGCTCTGGGAGTGGTAGATTTTTGCACTTAAAAAAGAGAATAACTTGCTGCACACTGTTCTGATGTTGGTTTTGTACATAATGTGCTCTGCAATTCAGACAAGGGCTAATACTACCTTTCAGGCCATGATGGAATCAATAATAATAAATGATGATGATAACGAACTGGGTGCAGAGTTTCACACACACCAATTGCTTCTGATCTTCACAAGAACTCTGGAAGATGGGTGGTAATTCCATTTTACAGATGGGCAAGCTGAGACTTAGAGATGTCAGATTGCTAAAGGTCAGTAGTCAGTAAGAAGCAGTTATATTTTAAACCCAGATCTTCGGACTCCATGCAACATATAAAATGTCACAGGAACTAGTTTACTAGTGAAACACCAGAGTCACAACTCATTTCTCAAACAGTGAGACTGTGAGGGTGAACCACCCAGGGTAAGGGACAAAGTCACTGATGAGTACAGGCAAGAAAGGACTCGCACATACCCAGCCTTGCCCCAGAACACACAGTAGGCAACTGCAGTTCAGGATCTGTCAATCAATGAGCATATCCCAAACCTGCTTGTAATCAAGGAAGCATTAGAAGTATGCTCTGGGGCACCTTCAGGGTGAGACAATGGGATTGGTACTTTGTCTTTGGTTTAAAATGGTCAAGCATTTGAATACTGAATTCAGGGCTTTTCCCACTCACAGTCCTGAGCTCAGCTCCTGAGTAGTCCTTGTCTAGCCAGTCAAGTTCAGCAATGTTAGGCCACAGACTTCATTCCCAAGGATGAATGTTAAAAAGCCCTCTTAAAATGTTAAAATGTTAAAATGTTAAAATCCTAGTAACAACAGGAAAAAAGACAAATGCCTAGCTAGTCCATATGAGTTCATAAATATTGTGAGAGAGACCCTTACTGGCCCATGGCAGTACATAAATCCCAGAAACAACAAATACTGCTCTGTGGAAAAAGCAAAATGCTAAGTCTGCAGGTCTACATTTAGCAATCACATTTTAGAATTAACTTAGAGGTCAGCTATTTGAAACTTAAAATACACTCATACATTCCAAAACCCATTAACAGTACACTTAGTTTCCAGTCTAGCTCTGAAACCTGTTCATCCTATTATGTACAAAAGCAAGGTCACATTCTAGCTACCCTAATTCCATTTCAATGGCGAAAGCCAAGTCAAAATTCCAAACCACAACTATATCGTAATATTCCCTTTCTGAACTCAAGTGGTCAGTGCTGGCCCTGGGAAAGCAAAAGGGACAAGGTAGGTGCTATTGTGCCTCAACTCCTCGTGATTGGTTCATCCTCTGTTTGTCTTGACTTGAGAAAACAATAGCACTTGCCTACAGGGCTGAAGGGCAAATGGCCTTGCAGGTTTAGCTCTGTCTCCTCCAGCACCTGGAGGCACAGCTTGAAGAAGAGCACAATTAGGTTCAGGTTAAAATAAAAGGCTTCCACCCCTAGCTGGTATAGCTCAGTGAATTGAGCACGGGCCTGTGAAGCAAAGGGTCACTAGTTCAATTCCCAGTCAGGGCACATGTCTGGGTTGCAGGCCAGGTCCCCAGTAGGGTACACGTGAGAGGTAACCATACATTGATGTTTCTCTCCCACTCTTTCTCCTTCCCTTCCCCTCTCTCTAAAAATAAATGAATAAAATAAAAGGCTTCCTTATTTTTCAAACTACTCTTGTCTAAAATTCTAAATCAAGCTAAAAGTGCTTATGTCATTACAGGATAATAGCTGTTAACAGTATGGATCTAATATTGTTCAAAAGAAAGCAAAGGGCCCTTAACTGCTCTTGCCACATTTCTGCAAAGCAGTGACCAAGCACACTATTGGCTGAACAACTTGACTCTTCATATAAAACAAATAAAAGCTCAAGCTGTATATTTGTACGTGCACAAATACTTAATCTATACATGCAAAAACAATAGCCTGGAATGGCACACACCAACCAGTTAATGGTGATTACTTCTGGGAAAAAGGATGGGATAGGAGAGCAGAGAATAGTTTTGCTTGAATTTCTTTTGAGAGGTACTTATTTTTTTCTTTTTGTTTTTCAAGTACAGTTTTCTGCCTTTCCCCCCACCCATTCCCACCCATTCCCACCACCCCAG
>PVKM010022542.1:0-21808 GCA_004027735.1 Carollia perspicillata
TTCCCTCGGTACCCGCTCTCACTGTGCTCACACTCATGCCCACACACACACGCTGGCTCACTTACATGCACACTTGCATATGTCCCATCCACTTGCGTCCCAATTGCAGAGGCCCAAATCTTCCTACAGTTCTTGGCCCAGGTCTCTCCCCTCCCCGCCCCTCTCCTCCCCCATGCTTGCTCTCAATCTGCCCTTTACCCTCCCTACCACTCCCACATTCATTCCTGCTCATAAACAAGCCCCCACTTGCTTACCCTTGCATTCCTCCCCTTCCACGCACAGACACATTGGCTTCTGCTCACACTTTCCCTGGGCTTAAAGACGCTTATATTCCAATGCGTGCACGCTCTCTTGCTTACACACTAACAGACGAGTGCTTTACCCACACTCAGCTCCTACTTGGATCATGAAACTTGTGTACATACACCCAAACAACCTCAGAGCATGCCTCAATACCTCCGTTGGTCCATCCCTTCCCAGTAAGGAGACCACACCACACAGCTCTCTCAACACAGAATGCTGCGGGCAGATACCCCCACCCATCCTGGCCACGGAGACACTCCCCCCACCCTCACAGGACTGTCTCCTCCCCGCGGCTCCAGTATCAGTTCCCCAGCCCCTCCCAGCTCTCAGAATAGCCTCTGCCGCTGCGGCCACTGCCACCTCCGCTGCTGCCACTGCGGAGCTGTCAGGGCCCGCCAGAGCCCGCTGCCCCAGAGCTCAGTGCCAGCTGTCCCAGCGCACTCAGGGCAAGTGAGGACAGAAGGACGGACTTTTCTGAGATCTGATGGACATAGCTGCCCAGCTAGAACCCCTTGGCAGAGCCCATCTGGAAGACAGTCGGCTCTCGGAGGAGGCCGCCGCCACTTGCCCAGGATTTTCCCAGTCCCCCAAGGGCTTTTCCGGTGTCCCCAGATCCTCATGCCACCCAGTGAAGGCAGAGACAGCTGCCTCTCCTTGATGGTACAGAGAACTCAAGGTCTGGGGAGGGAGGGGTTTGCTCAAAAAGCACTGTGGGTTGTTGGGAGCAGAGCCAGACCACGGCCAGCCTTTACAAGTCCCTTTGGGGGACTCCAGAGGATCCTCCCCTAAACCACACAGTTATCAAGAACCACCCCCCACCTCCACCTGTCAGTGCTCAGCAGAGCCTGGTTTGACATTTGATATCACAGCTGTCAAGGAAAAAGAATAGCCCCGGGGTGATGTCTGGGGACGCCTCTGGAGGGGGAGGGGCTGATGTCCAGACAGGCCTCCAGGGGTGGAAAGGGGGAGTGGCTGCAGGAGCCAGAGGGGACATCAGGACAGCTGGGAGAGCCTCCAGGGCAGGCTCAGGCCTGGCCCAGGGACAGAGTCAGGGAGTAGGTGGGGCCGAGCTGAGGCCGTGTAGCTGAGGGGATAGGGCAGTGGGGAGAGCCCTGGTGACAAGACCCAAGGTTCCTTTAGCTGACGCTGAAGTCCATGCCTGGGGCAGACTTCTCCTGGCTTTGGGGAGGCAGCTCGGACTGGCAACTGCTGGGTGCCCGAGAACATGTGGCCCAGGTCAAAAGGACCCTATGTCCTCCTGGGCCAGGAGGCTGTGCCCCCACAGACAATGGTAGAGAATTAGCACTGAAGTGAGTTGTTTGTAAAGCCCAAGCCCATTCCACACGCCATCTAATTCAATCCTATATTCTTATCCCCGTTAGTTTTACGGAGTACTTACTACGTGTCAGCCCCTGCAGAGCACCGGACAGGCATCGTCCAGAAGAATGTGGCTTTGTCTACGGCCATACCACCCTGGACGCGCCCGATCTCGTCAGAAGAATGTGGCTTCTTGGGAGCACAAATTTTGCCTGTCTTGTTCACTGCTGTGTCCCCAGGATCTAGAGCAGGAACTGGCACAGAGCTCTTCAATAAATATTTGTTGAATGACAGAATAAACTCACTTCAGTCTCACAACCACCAGAGAGGCAGATACTATCATTCCCATTTTCTGGGTGAGGAATATGAGGCGCAGAGAAGGGAAGTATAGCCTCCTATCTCCCTGGGACTCAACTGGCATTTGGGTTTGCTTCCTACATGGCACCTAGTGGCAAAGGGAAATGAGCTTCGGGCCAAATGTCTTCTCTTCTCTGAGCCTTACTTTCCTCATCTGTGAAATGGGAATGGCTGTTCTTCCCTGTGGGAGATAATGAAGATCACAAGCAAGGAGCACATTGCAGACAAATGTATGTTCCCCTCGAATATATGTTCCTCTCCACCTCGGGTTTGCCCTGATATTCTGAATTCTAGCACAACCACACCTGGGATCCGTGATGCCTGTAAGTCGCCTTCTTTCGATACTACAGAAAGGAGGTGTATAAGCTTGCTAGGGCTGCTGCAACAAAGTACCAAAGTGACTTAAGACAATAGGTATCTATTTCCACACAGATCTCGAGGCTAGCGAACCAAAAACAAAGGATTGGCAGGGGCGTGCTCCCTGAAGGCTCCAGGGGAAAACCCTCTCAGACCCACTCCTTCCCAGCTTCTGGAGGTTGGTTGCAGACAGTCCCGGTGTTCCCTGTCTTGTAGACACGTCTCTCCAGTCTCTGCCTCCACCTTCACATGCTGTTCTTCCCGGTTCCTTCTCCGTGTCTTCACATGGCAGTCTCCTCTCTGTGTCTCTCTCCGTGTAAGGATACCAGCCATATTGGATTAGGGCCACACCCCCATACTCCACTATAACCAAATCTTAACTAATTACATCTGCAGTCTTTATTTCTAAATGAGGTTACATTCTGAGGTTCTAGAAAGAGCATGACCTTGGAGGGGGCAGGCGGGGGCACTATTCGGCCCAGTACAAGGGAGGTAACACAAGAGGTACAGGATCCGGGGGCTGGCAAAACCAGCCTTGAATTCTGCCTCCTTCGCTAAGATGCTGTTTGACTTCAGACTTCTGTGAGTCTTGTTTCTTACCGTGTGAAGTGAGGACAAGTACCCTGACCTCCCAGGGACACTGAAAGGAAAAGGAGACGCAAGGTCTTGACAGCAGTGCCTGGCGGAAGACCTAGCGTCTTGCTGTAGCCCCACTGCCCTGCCCTGCCTGCCACCTCTGCTCTGGGCTGTGCTGACCCCAGCCTGCCATCTCCCTCATCCAGCGATGCTGTCAGAACACCAGGCTGCAATATTCTGCTGCTGGCCCTGCCCTGGGCTAAGGCGCCTCTCTGTTCCTCAGGGGCTCTGTTTTCTGATCTGTCAAATGGGAGGGAGGCCCGGAGCAGAGGATCTCAGAGGCCGAAGTCTGCAGTCATCAGCACTATTCCCATTTGGCAAATGGGGAAACTGAGGGCATCTGCTGAGGACACTGAGGCAGCATTTGCTGAGGAGATATCACAGGGCTGTCGTGAGAATGATAGTAATAACAAATAGAATAATATTTGTCAAGTGCTTCCTAAATGCAGCTTCTATGGTCATTCATTCCATAGTTCTCCCTTGATCCTTAACCCTGAGAGGTTGGGACTGTTTTAGAGGGGGCAGCGGAGGCTCAGAGAAGTAAAGTGACTTTCCCCGAGTCACAGAGTCAGAATGTAAGCCTGAGGTTTCCAACCCTAGAGGCTTTCTCTCACTTGTCGCCGAGGCACAGGTGGGTGGGGCCAAACTGAGTGGCACAGATTGCCCGGGCCAAGTGCGGCTGACAGCGAGCCGCGATGGGATATGCCACTTCCCCGCTCCTTGTTTTATGGAACACACTCAGCCCACACAGCCCTTAACTTTTACTTTTTAATCCTAGCAATTTGATACTTGGGTTCGACCAAGTAAGAACAGGACAAAAATGTGGTCCATGCAAATGATGCCATCCCACCCTCCCTAAGCTCTCATCACCAAGGTGCCAAGATGGCCCCCTCGGGAAGCCTGGCCCTGCCCAGTGCCCTGAGACCCGGGTCCAGCCCCCGTGTAATACGTGGCCCAGGAGCTTCTCCACTGCTCCTCTGGCTGCTCTGCGCGCAGCGCCAGCATGGCCCGGCTGCAGTGACAGCGTCTCTCCTGGCAGGGCACAGGCGGGCCCGTGTGTATCCAGGCCCCTTGGAGGCCCCCTCCCCTGACAGAGGGACCTGATGCTGTCCACACTCTCCCCAAGCCTAGCTGCTTCTGCACACTTGTCTTGAGCCTTTATTTCCTGCCCTCTGCCCCTCGCCATGGAGAGAGCACAGGAACCGAGACCTGCAGGCCTGGGTTAGCTTCCTGGCTCTGCCTATGTGACCACGAGCCGTTCTTCTCCCCGAGCCTCAGCTCCTTAGTTGTAAGCTGCACGGGCTGTACCTACTTCACAGGACCATTGTGAGGATGATGGCAATAATGACACAGATAATAGCAAGGTTATTTATCAAGGGCCTATCAAGGGCAAGCTCTATGCTAAGTGATTCCATGGCTCTCACTGGCCCTTTATCAACCTGGAGAGGTTGCTATTATTTCATTGTCATCCCCGTTTCACAGATGAAGATGTGGTAACAGAATTCCCTGGAACACAGTGGGCACTTGACAAGTGCTGGTTCTTTCTTGTGGCTTTTGTTTTTTCAACTGTCTAAATTCATAAATAAGTCGCCTGCGCTCCAGCCAAGCAGGAGTACGCAACCGTTCTTTCCACCCAGACGCCTGCAGGTGTGCAGCTCGCTCTGCGACTGCAGCACAGCCAACTGGACACCCAGGCTGGCGCCTTCCCCGGAGACAGTTCATCCTCAGACCCGTCCCAGCCCAACACGTGAAGGGGCTGTGCCGGGGCCGGCGGGGCCCCAGAGCCAGCCCGGCTGATGTTTCGCTTAACTGCTCTGAGCTTCAGTTCCTTCTCTGAATCTCAGAGTTAGTGGTTGTAAAAAGAGAAACACACACAGAAATGAAGGCATCTTTAGTCACTACCTCTTCTGAGACACTTGAAAAAAGGAAAAAAACAACAACAACAACAAAAAACCCATAGCTACTCCAAAACTGTTGGCTGCACGGCCTCTCTATCCAATTTAGCCAAGTGAATGAGTCAGAGTGAAAGACCAATTAACAGCACTGACCAGCCCAGTACACGAGGGAGCCATAAACACGGGGAACAAACCAAGGGTCAAGTGTGGAGTGCAGGTACTATGGCTCTACTGGGGGGTTGGACGGGCCCTTGGTCCCCAGCAGGTGCAGTCTTGTTCGCCTGCTGGGAAGCATAGAGGTAAATCTTGTATTTGATCAAGGCCACTATCTTCAGTTTCAGTTTGTGCTTCGTTCTCTTTTCCCATTTTGTCACAAAGCATACTCCTTCTCCTCACTTAGTGGTCCTGTTGTTATTGTATGTGTCATTTTATAAAAATTAGAATCTGCCCTGGCTGGTGTAGCTCAGTGGATTGAGCTCAGGCCTGCGAATCAAAGGATCGTGGTTCGATTCCCAGGCAGGGCACATGCCTGGGTTGCAGGCCAGTTCCCAGCAGGGGACACACGAGAGGCAGCCATACATTGATATGTCTCTCTCTTTCCCTTTCCCTCTAAAGATAAATAAATAAAATCTTTTTTAAAAAAATTAGAATCTACTTGAAGTCCCTCTTTAGGAAGTAGACTTGGCATAAACGATGGGTGAGTGCAGGAAGCCCAGACATGGGAAGTAAGTCACAGGCAAGGTGAAGACTGCACCCAGGCCTCCCCTCGCCTCCCTGACGATCGCCTAGCACCCTTCAAACCTCAGTTGAGCTATCTCCTCCTCGGAGAAGCTCTCCGGACCTCTGTGGGCATGTCAGTCCTTCTTCCTCTGTTTCGGCTGCACTTTTGTTGCTCTCCTCACTCTCATTGTAATTATCTGCTTCCACATCTGTTTACCCTAGCAGTCTGTGATGTCTTCTAGCACTGGGTCTTTATCCCACTCATTTCTCAGGCCCAGCCCAGGACCCTAATGGGGCGGGGGTGGGGGGGTGGGGATACGAGAGGCTTCACAAAGGTAAATGTTTGAGCTGGTCACCCAATAATTTCCTGAGCACCTAATGTATTCCAAGAAATAAAACCTCTCTTGGTTGATTAATGATCAAGTGAGAGACACAAAATTACTTAGCATGGAGTCTGTACTCTATAAGCTCCTGATAAACGGTGCGGGTGTTGTAAGAGTGAGGGGAAGGTGGTTCACTGAGCCAGGATCACAAGAGAGGGTAGGAACATTGGAGGAAGATGATGGATTCGGTTTGGGGGTATTGAGTTGGAGGTACCTGTGGAACAGGCAGGGAAGACATCTCTTCGACAGGTATTGCTACACAGCCCAGAACTCAGGGCAGAGGTGCAGACAGGAGATGTGAATTTGGAGTCCCTGACACAGAGATGGTGAGAGCATGGGAGGGGCTGAGCCCCTGGGGGTGATGTGGAGCAAATATGGAGAAAGCAGGGAGCTGAAGGGGGATGCTGGAGGATGTCAGCACATTACAGGGAGCAGAGCAAGAGCAGACTGCAAAGGATTCTGGAAGGAGTGGCCAGAGAGCTAAGAAAGGGTAGACTCATGAAAGCCAAGAGAAGTGAGTAGTTAAAACAGAAGGAACTAGTAAGTAGTGCAAATGTTACAGACAGGTCAGGAAAGCAAAGCTTAAATGTGTGTTCTATAGTATTTGCTTTCTCAGACCAGTAGAGGCCAAAAAGTAGGGCAGCAGATGCCCACAGTGTATGCCACTAGCCCCCAACAAGGGCTGGACCAACTTTTAAAGGTCATGCAAGAAATCCTGGTCAGTCATGGGTCCTCAAAGTGGAGCCTACAGACCCTAAAGAAGCAACCTGGAGGTGAGGAGGGGCTGAATTTCTCTGCATGAGTTTCTGCCCAGGCTCTAAACAGTTCTGAGTCTCAGTTTCCTCATCCGTGAAAAGGGGACAACATCCAAAGTTTAACCAGGGTTGAGTAAGAGTTTAGTGATATCATTGTATGGTATGAAGTACATAATGGACACTCAAAAGTTACTGTTCTTGCTCTTTATTTTAATATTAAAATGTCTATCCCTGATGATCCTGAACCAAGAAAAAGGTTAATTCAGGTCAATTGCCCCTTTTTAGGGAACACAGGGAAGGGTGTAATATACTTTAGAAAGATTCGCAATCGAAGTCCCATCTGTCTTATTCTTGGAGACGGTTGGTTTTGGTGGCAGGGTACCCTGTGAGGTGAATCCACAAGCCCCTGGAGGCGGGGGGGGGGGGTGGTCCTCTCTGGGCTTCAGTTCCCTCACCTGGGAAACAGGGAGGAGAAAACCGACATCACATGGGCGCATAAAGCGCACCAGGGAAAGGTCCTGACTAAGAGTAGGTGCTTCTCTTCCCTCTCAGCTCATATTTGTCAGAAGAGGAGGCCCAGACAGGGGTGGTGACTTGTCCACAGTCACACACATAGTGAGCTGTGGTGAACCAAGACCGGGACCTCACTCCGCTAGCCTTCAGGCCCTAGACTGTTCTTTCCTCCTGAGTCAGAGTGCCATGTGAGCCACAGCACCCGAGCCTGTTCAGACCACGTGCGTAGGCAGAGTCTAGAACTGCCTCACACTGTCCAACACCACAGCCACTAGTCCATGTGGTTACCGAGTCCTTAAAACACGGCCAGTTCCAAATAAATGTAAAAACACACCAGAGTCTGAAGATTTTGTATGAAAAAAAATGTTGGAGATACCTCATTATTTTTATATTGATCATATGTTGAAATGATGTATTTTGGACATATTAGGCTAAATAATGTAAAATACCATTTTAAGTTGATGTCACCTGTTTCCTTTTACTGTGAGGTGGCTATTAGAAAATTTAAAAGTACACAGGTGGCTCACATTATATTGCTGTTGGAACAATACAGGTCTCACACGTAGGATGAGCCAGGGCTGCCCTACTCCGTGCAAAGGAAGACTGAGTCAAATTCTAGACCATGCACCTCAAGAGGCAAGTAGGCAGGGCGGAGCCTCTCCAGAGAGAGTAAGGAGGGCGAGGAGGGCC
Organism: Carollia perspicillata; assembly: GCA_004027735.1. NCBI lineage: Eukaryota > Metazoa > Chordata > Mammalia > Chiroptera > Phyllostomidae > Carollia > Carollia perspicillata. The sequence continues at coordinate 7,927 of PVKM010022542.1, forward strand.
TCAGAAGGAGGCCACAGCATCTCACAACTCAGGGACACCGCGGACATCAGAGTCCAGTGAACTATGTCATGAAGGGACAGTTGAAGGACCTGGACTGGTTCCACCTGAAGAGACTATTTGGAGAGGAGACGTGATCACTGTCTCCAAATAGCAAAGGACAGTCACCTGGCCGAGGGAGTGGACATATTCTGTGCAGCCACAAAGAGGAGAGCTGGGCCCTGAGGCAGAGCTCCGGGGAAGCAGACTTCCACTCAAGAGCAGGTGGGGACTGTCCCCAACGCAGCTGTGCTGTCTCTTCTGGGGACATGAAGGGTGAACAGAACCTGGTGGAACTGTCTTTGAAGGGGTTAGCATGGAAGGGAGAAAGGTTAGGTTACCTAAATGGAACATGCCCTCACACTGAGAGCCTCCGGGGCACTCCGCCCGGGATGGCTGCCCTAGGTAGATCAGGGCAGAGGGGCTCCCAGAGGCCCCAGCCTACCTGTGATACCACGACAACAGCTACGTACGTAGTTACTGTGCAGGAAAAATCCCAAGACCCCCCGTGGCTTCATACTGTCTGAAACCACAGACAGTACGAACCCTATATGCTCTGCTTTTTTCCTATACACACACACCTATAATAAAGTTTGATTTATAAATTAGTCACAATAAGAGATTAATGACAGTAACTAATAATAAAAGAGAACCGTTATAACAATATACTGTAATAAAAGTTACGTGAATAGCTTTGGGGCCATTCTTAAGTAAAATAAGGATTGCTTGAATACAAGCACTGTGCTTCCACAACAGCCGATCCGATAGCTGATACAGCTCCTAATCCAGTGTGGGTGCACTGGATGAAGAATGATCCACGCTCAGAGCTGGATGGAGCAGGACAGCACGAGATTTCATCACACTACTCAAAACAATGCACTGTCAACATAAAAAACGTCCAAACCTGTAGAGAATTTTCATAAGAGTTTATTTTAGCCAAACTGATGACATATACTGGGGAACGAGATCTGAAATGCTCCTGAGAATAACAGTTTTGCAGCTTCTCTTTGCATTTGAAATCAGGAGGGGATATGGGGGAGATTGGAGAAAGCAAGGTGTTGAATTAGATTACAGGAGAGTTCAGATTATGTGTTCTTTTCAGGGTTAATGCCCCCTTCCAGGGCTATTTAGACATTTCAAAGGTCTGTGAACCCAAATGTACAAGAACAATGGACAGGGCTGGCTTAAAATTTTTCACTAAAGAAGTTACAGGCCTGGGACATGACTACCCACCATGACCTGCCTAGTTAGGAATTTATGGTCAGCTCACCCTGAGAGGCTACTTTCCATGGAACTTTTTTTTTTTTTTTTGCTCCATAGCACAATTTAAAATTTACAAATTGTGTATTTCTGGAATTTTCCATTTAATATTTTTTGGACCAGGGTTGACTGCAGGTAACTGAAACCACAGGAAGTGAAATGGCAGATAAGAGGGGACCGCTGTATTGGGCAGCTACTGTGTGCCAGAGCACTGTCCACATATTATAGGTGGGTAGGGGAACTGAGGCTCAGAGAAGAGGACTGGACAAGGAGCCTTGTCCAAGGTCACCCAGCCAGAATGAGGTGGGATTCGAATTTGGCCTGGCTGCAACCAGTACCCACAGGCATGGGGCCGCTTCCTCAGGAAGCCAGAGGGGCAAAGGCCAGCTGAAGCCCTAGGGGACTGGCTCTTCTTCATGGGAAGCCAGGGCCCCACTGGGCTCTCCAATTAGCAAGAGCAGAGAAATCAGAGGCAGCAACAAGCTCTGCTAATGAGCTGCCACATTAAACAATGAGTCACACTTCCATACGGTGCCGCTCCAGCCCTAACCCGGAACAAACAAGCTGTGAGAAACAGTTTACAAAACAGCGAGGTGTGACTGTCTCCCTGCTGCCGCCTGCTGCCGCCACCACCACCACCGGCACTGCAGCCACCATTGCGCCCACCGTGCCCACCGCCTGCGGGCAGACACAGGCACAGAGGTAGCTCCAGGGCCAGTCCTGGCTTCTGAGCTCAGTGGAGTCCCCATCTGCAGAGTGACCTCAGGACAGACCCCACGTTGCAGCTTCCACTGCCATTCTACCCATCTCCTAGGACTTATGGGCTCTGTCATTTGGTTATTCTGTGACCTAGGTCTCAGGTCTCTAATCTGTACTATGGAGACAATAATAATATCTAGCCCATTTTTCAGTTGTGATGACTCAAAGTGATCATCACATAAACTGTCTACTGCAGTGCCTGGCACACAGTAGGTATGCAGTAAACCATGGATACCTTGCTCCCCTTTCCACATGAAGGGAATCCAGCTCAGAGCCAGTCTCGTAGAATGCTCCCAATAAGAGGGACTGTTTCCATTTCCTGTAGTAAATTGTACTTATTTATGCCCCGGGCTTACCCTCCTACTGAACTGTGGGATCCTCTGAATAGGGACTTTCTTACTCATTCTCACACTCCCAGGACCAGCACCGGGAGGCAGCATGGCAAAGTGGAAAGAGCAACAGACTTTAGGGAAAGATCATGCCTCTGGCAGTTATGAGCTATGGGATCCTGAGTGGCTAGGATAAGAACTATTTCTTGAACCCTACCCTGTGCCAGATAAGTGCTTCCTATACATTATCTCATTTCATCCAATGATGGGTATTATTATCCCATCTCACAGATGAGACACTAGATTCTCAGAGCAGTTAAATAACATGGTGTGTGGTTTTGGAATGTGTCAAACTTGGCTCAGCTGAACTACAGTTCCCGGAATGTTCTTTCCAATATGGCTCTGGTTAGAGTCTCCAAGTGGTTCTGCTTCTTTAATTGAACCCTGATTGATACACATGACACAGGTTCCACAGTATGAAGTTAACAATGGAGCTAGAATGCAAAATGTGTTTGCTTGATACTCAACTCCAGATTTTTCAACTATTCTACCCTGATAATAATAGCTAATACTTTGTAGTAACTGTATGCCAGTTATATATTAACTCATTTAATATATAAAAGTTCTATAAGGTAGTTTTTATTATTATCACTCCATTTTTACAGGTGAGGAGACTGAGGCACAGAGAGGTTAAATAATTTGTTCAAGGTCATGCGACTCATAAATGTTGGCTGTACAATCCATCTTTTTATCTGCTATATTATTCTGCCTCACAACACTACTATACTACAACTCATTCTCTATGCCTCATTTTATCTAATCTGCAAAATGGAGATAATCACATCGCATATATAAGATTATAGTGATAATAAATAAGAAAATGTCATTACAGGGCTTCTAGGAAGATGAAATAATAGAAACTGGATTTTACCCTCTGTCCTGAACAACTGAAAACCTAGATGAAAATATATGAAACAACAGTTTTCAAATATTGAACACTGAGCAGCACAAAATAGCTATTCCTGAGAGAGGACAAACTAATGAGGTGAGCCCTACAATTGCCAGCTTCTGCTTGGAGAGAGTTTCCAGGCTGCAGCACAGGAAGCAGGGTCCCAGCTGTCTCCTTGTGTTGAGGAGACAGAGCAGGGAGTCTGCGGAGGCCAAAGCAACTAAAGTTCACAGGGAAAAGAACTTCAAAGAAAAGAGCTTTGCAAAGAGAGAGTTTAAAGATCTGCTGAGAATTCCCCTCAAACCTGCAACTGAATATTGAGCAGCACTTGTATACGAGGAAACTACCCATGTTTGAAGAAAGAATATCACATGGGAGCGGAGGAAACAATTTCCAAAATACACACAAGACCTTGTTTGTATCCCCTCCAACCAGAGTGAAAACCCTCATAAAGCACAGGGCATCAAGTTGATTCCTTAGAAGGGTATTCCCTCTGTAGTGAGGGGAAGAAAAGGTGATGGTTCTCTCTAATAAAGTTGAAAATAAGTCTCGACAGAATCATATTACTTTCCAGCAACTTGACAGCATTCTGAAACAAAGTTCAAGAATATTAATAAGAATAGTAAAATAACTAGCACACAACAAGGTAAAATTCACAATATCTGGTATCCAACCAGAAACTACCATACATGAAAAAAAGCAGGAAAATACAACCCATAAGAAAGAGAAAAGCTAATCAATAAAAACAGACTTAAAAATAATCCAGAAGATAGACTTAGTATACAAGGATATAAAAATATAACAATATAACAATTTTCATATGCTCAACCTATAAGCTATAGGAAAGATTGATCATGTTAAGCAGAAGCTGGGAGGAAGAGGTCCAAACCAAACTTCTAGAAGATGAAAAAAATACCATGTTTGAGATGAAAAATATACTGGATTGGATTAATAGCAGATTTGATAGCACAAAAGAAAGGATTAGTAAATTTGAAGAGATACAGAGATCTCTTACTACTGTACTACTGAGATACAGAGAAAACAAATTTAATGGACAGATCATCATTGAGACAAGACACAACTCCAAGAGGCCTAGTATATGTGTAATTGGTCTCCCCAATCCAAGGAGGAGGAGAGCAGAAAAATATTTGGAAAAATAATAGTCAAATCATTTCCAACTTTGATAAAAATTATGAACCATGGATTCAAAAGTTTCAATAAACATTAAGCACAAGAAACATAAAAATTCACCAAGGCAAGTTTATTATTGCAACTTTATACGAGAAAGTTGCTTGAAAGAAATGATACGAAGGAAATCTGAAAAGCAGCCAGAGAAAGAGACATATCACATAAAAAAGGATAGAGAATGACAGCAGACTTCTCATTGGAAACAGTTCAAGTCAGAAGACAGTGGTACATATCTTTAAAGTACAAGATGTAAAAAATAAAACAACACCCAAAATGCCATCAATCTACAATTCCATACCCAATGAAAATATATTTCAAAACAAAGGTGAAATAAAGTTTTTTTCCAAAACAAAAAAGCTGAAGTAATTCATTACTAGCAGACCTACACTATAAGGAATATTACAGGAAGTCCTTGAGACAAAAGGAAATCAGTTTCAATTTCCATGCCAGATGGAAATCTGGATTTATGCAAAAGAATGAAGACCTCTGGAAATGGTAACTATGTGGGAAAATGTGAAATATTATTTTTAAGATTTTATTTCTTTATTTCCAGACAGAGGAAAAGGGAAGGAGAAAGGGGAGGAGAGAAACATCAGTGTGTGGTTGCCTCTTGCACATCCCCCACTGGAGACCTGGCCTGCAACCCAGGCATGTGCCCTGACTGGGAACCAAACCAGTGACTGTTTGGTTTGTAGACCAGCACTCAATCCACTGAGCCACACCAGCCAGGGCTGAAATACTTTTTTATTTAAAAATCTTTAAGGGATAATTTATTGGTTAATGCAAAGAATAAGAAGTATTAAGGGTTTCTACCATATATAGAAGTAAAATGTGTGACAACCATAGCATAAAGCCTGGTAGGGGGAGAAATGGAAGCATCCTATTCTAAGGTTCTTATTCTGTACATGAAGTAGTATAATATTACTTACAAAAAATTGGCATAAGTTAAAGATGTATAATAAACCCAAAATAACCACTAAAAAAGTTATAGCTAATTAAACCAATAAAGGAGGTAAAGTGAAATCATACAAATAATCCAAAAAAAGAGAGAGAGAAAAGGGAAAATGTATACATGGAATTAAATAGAAAACAAATAGTAAGAGAGAAAATTTAAACCCAATCATATCAAAACTCAAATCAAATACGGGTGATCTAAAAACCATTATTAAAAGGCCAAGATTGTCAGATTATTTATCCAAAGGAAGATTCAACTATATGTTGACTGCAAGAAATCCACTGTAAATATAAATACTTAAATATAAATTTAAATTCTATCAAAAATTGACAGAATTGCCAAGATAAGTGGGAAAATCTACAATTATAGCTAGAGATATTTCAATGTCCCCTTCTCAATAATTGATAGAACAAGCAGGCAGAAAATCAGGAAGCATACAGGAGACTTGAACAACATGATCAACCAGCTGGACCTAATTAACATTTATGAAACACTTCATCAAACAAGAGTAGAGTACATGCTCTCAAAGTGCACCTAAAAAGTTTTACCAAAGAGAAACCACATTATGACCATAAAAAGTTTCAATAAACTTAGGATAAGTCAAAGTATGTTCTCTGACCGCAGTGAAATTAAATGAGAAATCAATAACAAAAAGATATTTAGAAAATCTCCTCCAAATGTTTGGAAATGAAATAAGATACTTTTAAATAACCCATGGGTCAAAGAAGAAACCAGAAGGGACACTAGAAACTATTTTGAACTAAATGAAAATCAAAATACAACATGTCAGCATTTGTGAAATAACACTACAACAGTACTTAAGGGAAATTTTATATGGCTCAACACCTATATCAGAGAAGAATGAGGGTCTCAAATCACTGTCATCAGCTTCTACTTTAAGAGCTATAAAAATACAAGTAAATTAAACTTAAATCAGCAGAAGAAAAGAAATAGCAAAGATCAGAGCATAAATCAATAAAATAGAAAACAGGAAAATAATAGCAAATCAATGTGATCAAAGCTGGTGGTGGTGGTGTGTGTATTTAAGAACGAATGGCTCTAGAAAAATACCAAGTGAAAGGACTGCAGCAGAGCACAATCTTCGGAGGCTGACAGTCCTGATTTTAGTTACAAGTTGAATATTGGTAACTATGGGATCTGGGATTGTCTGTGCCTCAGTTTCCTCCTTTATAAAATGGAGATAATAGTACCGGACTTGCATTTTCATATATTGTTAGTGGGAGAGAGAAATGGGATAACTCCACAGAGCCCAGTTCGTCAACACTTATCAAACATTTAAATGCATACATCCTTTTGTCCAACAGTCCCAGAGATGAGACTCTATTTTTTTCTTGAACGGGAATTTTGAGACATAATTTGCATACCACACAATTTGCTCATTTAAAGGGTAAAATTCAATGACCTTTTACTTTACTCACAGACTTATGCACCTTTACCACAATCTATTTTAAAGGATTTTGATCACCTCAAAAGGGAACTCCACACCTACTAGCAGTCACTCCCATTTCCTACCAATTCCTTAAACTGCAGGTAAACGCTAATTTAATTTACTTCTATATAGATTTGCTTACTCTGGATATTTCATATAAATAGAATCACACAAAACGTGATCCTTTGTGACTGGCTTCTTTCACTTAGCATAATGCTTTCAACACGTATGCATGTTGTAGCTTGTGTCAGTACTTCATTGCTTTGTATTGCTGAGTCATATTCCATTGCATAAATATACCAACGTTTGTCCACTCATCATTGTTGATGGACGTTTGGGTTGTTTCTGTTTTTTGGCTATGACAATTAATGCAGCTACGAACACTCACGTACAAGTTTTTGCATGGACAAATTTTGAGTATATCTAAGAGTGAAATTTCTTAATCTAATGGTAACAACTCCATGTCCGAGACTTGGAAGAACTTTCAGATTGTTTTCCAAAGTGGCTGCACCAGTTTACATTTTATAGCAATGCATGAGAGTTCCAATGTCTCCACATTCTCACCAACTGTTATGGATTGAATGTTTGCATCCTCCCAAAAGTCTTATGCTAAAGCCCTAACCCCCAAGTGACCATATTTGGAGGTAGGGCCTGTGAGCAGATAAAAAGTTGAATGAGGTCATAATGGTGGGGCCCCAACCTGAACAAGCTGGTGACTTTATAAGAAAAAGAAGAGACACCGGAGCTCTTCCTCTGCACACACATCAAGAAGACAGACTCCATATGAGCATACAGCGGCCATCTACAATTCAGGAAGAAAGTTCTCAGCAGAAACCAAAGTGGCCAACACCTTGCTCTGGGACTTCTAGAACTGTGAAAGATAAAATTCTCTTGTTTAAACCAACCAGTCTGTGGTATTTTCTTATAGTAGCCTGAACAGACTAGAACACCAGTAGTGGTTATTATTTGTCTTCTTTATTATAGCCATTCCAGTAGAAATGAAGTGATATCTTATTGTGGCTTTGATTTGCATCTCCACACGGCTAATGATGGCGAATATCTTTCCATGTGGTTACCAGCCATTTGTGTATTTTCTTTAGAGAAATGTCTGTTCAAATACTTTGCCGATTTTTAAAAATTGAATTATTATTTTACTGTTAGGCCTACAGATACTCTTATACACATATAAAATGATGCCCACAAAGCCTGTTTGTTGCAGCAGATTCTAGATAATCCTGGTGTTATCATTAGAAACTGTACAGTTCATTCACACAGTGAAATATTATACAGCTATGAAAAAGAAAGAGAAAGGACATAGAGTACTTTATGGAAAGACCCCAGGATATATTATCAGATGAAAATAAACAAGATGTATAGATATGATTCTTCCTTTTGTAAGGGAGACATAAGAATATATATACATGTATAATATATATTTTTTCTTATATTACCATAAAGAACCAATGGAAGGAGCCACAAGAAATTTTTAAAAGTGGTTACCTATGTAGTGAAATGTGGGTAACACGGTTGACAGAAACAGGTATAAAACTGACCTTTCTTATTTATACTTTTATATATTGTTTAGATTTTTGAATCATTTAAATGCTACTTATCCAAAACACAAATAATTGAAATATGAAAAGTTTAACACGTCAGTTAAGTATCTGACCCTTAGGAGGTGTTTTCTCTGGAAATAGGCCTTTGTCTGCCCATTGTGGATGGATGGCCTTCGGAGTGGGAGCAGAGTAGGGCATGGCCACACAAAGTTCCAGGCTTATATCGTCCTGGATCCTAGAGGAAAAAGAAGCATTTACTCATCCAGCATTCACAGATAAAAAATCTCAAGAAAGGACTCTTATTTGCTCTGCTTGAGTCATGCGGCAAGGAGCAGGAACTGTAATCTGACACCGCATCAGAATCACAGAGAAGAAAGGACCAGTAGAGTCTCATTTCTTCAAAGTGAGGAAGGGAAGACGCTATTATCAAAGGGGGCAAGAAACACTGTAGAGATCAAAACAGGTGTCTACCCCAGCAGAGAGACAGGCACATAGAAAGACAACCTTAGCGAGGTGCATGCCGTGAGGTAGGCGGGCACAGTGTGCTATGGAGCCCAGAGAGGCAGCAGTCTAGCCAGGAAGACTTCTCGGAGGCAGTGATGCTCTGGCTGTTTCGGATGAAGAGCAGGAGGACTTCAGGGGAGAGAAAGAGAGAATGTGGACAGTGTTCCTGTTAGAAAGAAAGGCAACATCAGTAAAGATGCAGAGGAGGAAGGCTCAACGTTTTACAAGCTAAATAGTGTCCCCGCAAAGTTTATATGTGGAAACCCTAAAACCCCAGTATCTCAGAATGTGTCTGCACTTGGCGATAGGTCCTCTAAAGAGGCAATGAAATGAAAATGAGAGTGTTAGGGTGGGTCCTAACTTGTGCATTTACAAGAAGAGGAAATTTGGACACAAAGAGATACCAGGGACGGGTGATCTCTCAGGGCGAAGACCGTGTGAGGACACAGCAGGAAGATGGTCATCTGCAAGCCAGAGAGAGGCCTCAGGAGAAACGAAATTTGCTAACACCTATTGCTGGTCTTGGACTTCGGGCCTCCACAACTATGAAAAAGTACATTTCCATCCTTAAAGGCCCCCAGCCTGTGGTCTTTATCGTGGCAGCCCGAGCTGACCAGCGCGGGTACGATAATGCAGTGAGGAGTTTCTGGCTGGTCTGCTAGGTGTGAGGCAGCAGTGACAGGTTCTTGTGAAGACAGATACTTGCACAGCTCTGACCTGGGAAGCAAGTGGTTTAGGGGAAGTAAAAACAGCTCATGTTTCCTGAGTGACTGACTGTTCTGCTAGATGTTGTGTTCTTTACATGCACTCGCTGGTTGAATTCTCACCACAGTCCTCTAGGGGTGATCACAATCCCCTTGGGATGGTAGCGGAACCTGAGGCACAGAGAGGTTAAGTGATCCGCCGAAGATCACACAGCTGACAAGTAATGGAACTGGCTTTGGACCCCAGATTGGTCTGATTCCAGCCTTAAGGTTGAAGAATACTCAGGATCTGGTGACTGACTGGCAATGCTGGTGGTGGGAAGAGGGGACATGGGCAATGACTGAGGTTTTGAGCCCAAATGCCTGACATAGATGGCAGTGCCACAGGCTTCCAAGACCTGGGGTGGGCTTGAGGCTTGAGAGGCAATGTGACATAAGCAAGGCCAAACACCTAGGTTTAAATCCCAGCACTCTCTCTACACATGACCTTGGGCAAGTGCCTTTGCCTTTTTGAAACCTCAATTTCCTCGTGTGGGAATAATGTCTTTTTCTCAAAATAATAAATGGTAGTTAGTGATAGTATTTTTGGAAATGTTCACTAACTACAGCTACTGTCGCCATTACAATCATGAGGAGGGGGTGGGAGGTGATGTGCTCTTCTGGATGTGCACTTGGCCCCCAAACGTTCTGCTTCCAGAAGCTCTTCCCCCTAGCCCCCTCGCTGTGGCAGTTCTTCTGTGCTTCAGGGCCAAGGCCCACTTCCTCCTGGAAGCCCAGCCCTGTTTGTTGCCCAGGGTTCTTAAGTAACTGAGTATAGTAGTGCCCCCCTTTCCATGGGCTTATACACTCCAAGACCCTCAGTGGGCATCTGAAACCACAGAGAGTACTGAACTGTCTATGTACCATGTTTTTGTCTGTACATACGTACCTATGAGAGAGCTGAATTGATGTATAAGGCACAGTAAGAGATTAAAAACAACAATAATAAAAAACAACAATTATAGCAATATACTGCAATGAATGTTATGTAAATATGGTCTCTCCCAAAAAATCTCACTGTCCTGCGCTCACCTTTTCACTTAAAGATAGCACTTTCCGGCTCCTCGTCAGCATATCTGAGTTGCCAGCACCGCTATTCTTGCACTTTGGGGCAATTACTAAATAAAATGAGGGCTACTTCCAACACTCAATCTGATGACCCAGACGGCTACTCAGCGACTAGTGAGCGGGGAGCACACACAGCGTGGATGCATTGGAAGAAGGGAGGATTCTCTTAGTGGACGGAGTGGGATGCTGTGAGATTCCATCATGCTACTCGGAGCAGGGCATAATTTAAAACTTACGAATTGCTCAGTTCTGGAATTTTTCTAATATTTTTGGTCAGTGGTTGACCACATATAACTGACAGCAGCCCCCTAACCACCCCCTCTTCTCTGCCCCTTCTCTCTCACCTTCTCACATGCTGTCACACTTATTAAATGAGATAATCAGAGTAAAGCCCTTCCCATCCTGCCTGGCTATCGAGTGAGCACTTGATAAATGTGAGCTCGTAGTCATGCCCCTCTCCCCCACACACGGTCACACACAGTCTGTCTTGCACACGCCTCGTACATCAGTACTTCCAGCGGCTCTGACTCCAGCACACCATTTGCTCACAGATGCACCTCTCATTCTCCAGTTTACACACACACATACAGGGCCACCCTCATCACACCCATACACACCCTCCTACCCTACCCCATTCTTCCTCTGTGCTGAACTCTCCCTGGCAGGGCAGTGGGGAGAGGCTTGCTTCCTATGACCCAGCCCCATCCCAGAGGCCTGAATCTGGAGAAGCCTGGAGAAGGGGACCTGGGGCTGGCAGGAGGGATGGGAGAGGAGGAAGGCTGTGAGGGGGGTGTGAGAAGTACACACTCACTCAGCCTGTTCACAGGGAGGGTGAGAAGTCTGGAGGCTGAGACCAGCCTCTGAAAGAGACAGTGGGATAAGGGGCAGAGGGGAAGCAGAGACATAGGCCAAACCTCTACAAGACCAAACCAGACTGGGAGCAGGGGTTTGAAAGGGCCACCCCTAACCCACAAGGCTTCTCCCACCTCAGGTCAGAACCAGGACCCTGAGCCTGAGGCCAACAAGGGCCTGGGACGATGGGAGCAGAGGATCAAGGACTTTGCTTTCTCCCCATCTCCACCCCCAGAGTCATGTGCAAAAGCTGTGATCCCTGGACAGAGTCAGAGACAGACTGACCTGGGGCAGACAAGCCACATGAAAAGAAACAGAGACCTTGGCCTTGGACATCAGAAGAGCAGGGAGGTGAGAGGCTGGGCTCTGGGCTCCAACAACACGCTCAGTGCCGTCGAGGCACACTCAACAGATGCTACCCAAGGACGTGCAGACACATACTCAGGTGCACAGCAGACACCTCTCCCCCAGCTCTCGTACCCACGTGCACACAGTACACTGTCATGTGGCAGGACCACACTCACACCAGCAGCACAGGGAGCACTCCGAGATACACTGAACTGCCCCCAGCCAAAGCCCAAAGCAGCCAGCAGGGATATTCCTTCCTCTCCAGCCTACACCAATGATCTGGAAAAAGGCACACACTCTGTGGGATGCCAGTGAATAGGCACACGCACACATGGTCTCAGAGACACACGCGCACACACGGACACATGTGTGCAGACCTGCGGACACTGCTCCCCACACTCAGCTAGTTCGGAGATTCTCCTTCCTTTTCTCCCCACTGCCTTCCCTGGTCTCTATTTCCACCCTGTGTGTCTTCAAAATGCATTAGGCCAGAACCCTTTAGTCCTCAGCTTCCCCACTTCCGGCCCCCTTTCTTCACCAAGAATCCATGCATGCATATGCACATCATACGGGGTCCCGAGAAGCCCTGGGGGAGCAATCTCAGCTCACAAGGAGTTCCCCTGTCACTTGGAGCCTCTGGAGGCCTGACGGTAGGGATTTCAGCCGGGCGACCTCCCCTGCCCCAGGATTTGGCCTCCTGGTTCCTTGTACAGACCCACTGGAAACCCCACCCACCATCTGCTCCTGCTACTGTTGCTACTTAGCTGCAGTTCCAGAACTACTAAGTTTTCCCCCACACTCTTATCTTTAGTACATGCAGGTCCCTTTGCCTAGAATGCCCTCCCTACTCTAGCTGTCAGTGGTTCTTATATTTCTGAATTTCATGGACCATTTAAAAAGTTCTAAAGAAAGTTTGGGAAATGACAGAGGTTGCCAAGTTTTCCTTTCGCTAGTAAGGATATTGAACATGTGACTATCGTCCTCTATCCACCGCCATTTCAAGAAGAGCATGCTTTAATACCGACAAAGTAGGGAGAACAGAATCTCAGGATAAGGGTAATCCTCTTCATTGAGCGCATTTATTTAGCTTTATGTAAAACCTAATGCATCACCATTTTTGTCCTTTTGCGCATGAGCCACAAAAAACTCCATCACAGCTCAGTGCTTGGAACCACTGAGTCCTCAGCTCACACTGTGCCTCCCCCTGGAACCGTGCCCCGGCCCCGACATCCGCACCCACCCGCTTCCCGTTGGACTGCACTGTACTCTGCACACCGAGCCACCATCGGCATTGTGTACTGAGGGCCTACTCAGTTAAGCACCACCAGGTGCTTAACACAGATTACCTCATTTTATCCTCATAGCCCCAAAAAGTGAACATTTTACAGATGAGAAACCATTTAGTGTCTTCCCTCCGATCCTCTACCTCCTGCTGGAGGCCCTGACAGAAGGTAGCAGCATGGGGTGGTGGAAAGAACTCCAAAGACAGAGCGGGCTGTAAATCCAGGCTCTCCGCTTGCTGGTGATGCTGTTGGAGCGAGTCTCCTCATCCATCTGAGTCTCAGTTTTATTACGCACGTGATAGAACAGAACACCTGCTTCACAGTGTTGCCCCGATGCGGCGTGTGGAAAGCTCCCACTACAGTGCCTGGCCCGCGGAAGACACTGGGCGATGTGAGTCGCTCCCTCCCCTGTCACCTGCTCTCCCCTCTCTGATCCCCATGACTTCTCTACACCCCGTTCTCTTGATTGTCCTCCCACCCTCCTTTCCAGGCTCCTGTGTTACCCCGACTGCTTTCCTTCCCTCTAAGGGTGGGAGTGCTCTGGGAAACAGTCCTCGGTCCACTTTTCTCTTTTATCTACACCCCCTGGCTAGATGGTCTCA
>PVKM010022543.1:0-21750 GCA_004027735.1 Carollia perspicillata
CTCATAGTTATCACTAGGCATGGGAGCACCAAGATATGCTCTCGTGAATCCTTTGAGATGTAGCTATAATCCTGCCTAGCTTCCCATGACAATCAGGGCTGTTTTCTTCAACAGTAAATTAACCTCTTTGACGACTGGCATAAGGTACCCAAAGGGACTGGGCAGTAGTCATAGCTTCAAGTTCGGCAAAATTCTTATTGCATTCTCTTGAGAATAATAATCTAATCCGACAAAAACTAAAGTTTCAGAGACGGGAAGTACCAAATCTGAAAATATGTATCTGGTAATTATGGCGAAAAGGATGAATCTCACTTGTACTTCCTGTTTTCTCAATATGTATGTTGCAACCATTGGGGACATAGCACCATTTATACGTCACTGATTAAAGCTTTCATGACAATTTTGGGACTGTGCTCTTCCCTACCCCTCCCAGATGGTATCCTTGAATGGGAGAGTTATCTGAGCCTATAAAAGGTCATTTAACTATCTAATAACTAGATGCTTTGGAGTACAGAGGTATGTGGGGAAAAAACTAGTTTAGTTTGTGCTCCTCTGCCCACTGACATACGCCTTTGCCATAAAATGTGTCCCCTAGTTAGAGGTAATGTGTTGGTTGCCGTGCTGATAGACCAGCCGTTCTGTAAGTCTCTGAATCTATCCCCTTGCTTCCAGCCAAGGTAGTCAGAAACACCACAGTCCACAGAAAATGGGGTAAATGACTAGCGCCTCCATCTATACTTAAAGGATTCAGGGGTATAGATCCCCATCAGATCCCTGTGAATTTCACCTGTTGAGTCCCTCTGGCACCTTTCAAACAAAAACCACTTCAGGCTCTACTACAGTTATTACAGTTAACGTCACAACCATTTAGTACCGTAGCTACCGCCTATCCCGGAACTTCATTCTTCACCTGCAGTTTATCTCAATCTCTCCCCATTGAGTCAAGGGAATGGAACGGGGTCTTCTTATTATTTATGAGTAATCTCGTTCCAAACTTTCAACCGAAGGGACCATTTTTAAGGGCTACTCCTGTTACCAGTTGTCTTGGTTTAGCGTCTTAGGTCATGCTGTTACAGGAAATCGAAACGACCAGACACAGGAGGGGTTAAGAGCACGATCCTTTATTCACGCGTGGTCCCAGAAGAGTCCAACTCCAAATTCTGTGCCCCGAACAAAGGGGTTACAGGGCTTATATACTTTATCTCTATGTGGCTACGTGGCAGAAGCGAGATACAGAAGCGGAATGCAGAGGAATGCAGGGGTTGATTCAGATTTTTTTATTTGGTTAGTCAGAACTCTATGTTTTGACTGGCGTGGGCCAGACCATTTAGTACCTTATCTTTTGGTGCTCGCAGGCTGGCCTTGGCATTTACACTAGGGGAGGGGGACCCTGTGCTAAGGCCTACTGGGTTTTAAGTCACTTCCCTATATCAATGTCTCTTAGGAAACATACTCTGAGATGGATATTTGCATGCAGGAAGTTTACTGGGGGGTGTTTTAGAAAACAACACCCTGAAGGGAGTGAGGAAAGCAGGATGGAGTGGAGGGAGAAGCTGAACTGTGGTGCAGCTCCAACAAGGGGGTTTGACAGATCCCATGGAAATCTCTTGCCCTCCAGAGGTGTCTCAGATTGAGGCAAGACTCCACCGTAATTTACCCCCACCAATTTATTAGATGTTGGGGTACCCTGTGGGGGGGGGCTGTCAGCCTGGGTGAAACAGCTCCCTTCGCCAGGGTGACATCCTGAAAGGGACTCAGCAGTGAACCAGGGGCAGGCGGCAGTCCCAGTAGCAGAGGACACGAGTCAGTGCTAGGGGCCTGAAGGCGGCATCCGGACAGTGCAGCACGGCACGTACTACCTTTGAAGAGAGAGCAGAGTCGAGACAAATCCTGTGCTGCAGACACTCTGTGTGGGAGGTGATCCCAGGGAGCAAGAGTAAGGAGAGGAGACTGGAAAAGGTACAAAAATGGGCTCTGCAGTGGGTTGCTGCTTTGGAAGACGGCTGCTCCGTTCTGTGAGCTCTTCTGAGACGTCTTAGGAAATGCACCGTAGAAGTTTCCTCCTGGGGAAGAAAGAAGGAAAGACTCATCACTTGACTCCCATTGACCAAGGGTGGAGCCACGGGCGTTAAACTTGCCCGGGCTCCTGCGTTTCCCACACGTGAGTCCCAGGAATGCCACGAGAAGGAGTGCTGTGGAGTCGCGTGTCTGGAGCTTGTAGAAGACAGAGCAGAGAGGGAGGGAAAGGGTCCGCAAAAGGTACCTAGTACTTCTGAAAATATCTGGCAGAATTTAAAATGCAAACACTTTATGATCCACAAATTTCCTTGCAGGAATTTTTACCACAGATATTTGTTCTTCTGGGTCCCAAATATCTATGTGAATTTGATAGGCTCTGGGGCCACCTGCCTGGGTGTAAGACTGGGCTCTGCCACCATAAAAGAGGCACCTGTAAAGGAAGTCGTGTCTCGCATAGAGCATTGAATGAGTTCAAACATGCATTTGGCTTTGAACAGTGCCTTGCACATGGTTAGGTCTCAATGTCTGACAGTTATTAATATCACTCTTTCAAGGACATACATTAAAGCTAGTGTTTGTAATGACAAAAGATGAGACACAACCTAAATCTCCTCTAATTAAATACTAGATAAAGAAATTAGAGTGCGGCCATACATAAGGAACTATCATATGCCATGTACACTGTAAAGTGGGAAGAGCAAAGCAAAGTGGAGAAAAGGGTGTTAGTATGCTCCCATTCGTGGACAGTGCGTGGGTAAGCACAGAGGCGACAGAGAGGATGAGCACGTGCTTACCCGTCCCCGGGTCCCCTCTGCTTCCTGGGCATGCGCAGATTGCTCTTTGCGGGTACGGGGAGCACCGGGTTAGCTCTGGCTGGTGAGAGACCCAGTAGGAGAGAAACGCCCCTGTGCAGCCTTCTAGCTCCCTTCCCTGGTGGCCACCTGCTGCAGCTGCTCAGGTGGATGCAGCTTCGGCAGGCAGTCCGACGCAGAAACAAAACCCTTGCTGTATTCAGCCACTCACATTGTGGGTTTCCTTTGCTACCTCAGCATAACTCAGCTAGTATAATATAGCTCCATGAAGAAGACAAGAAAACAAAACAGCTGGTTGCTCCCGGAGAGGGCAGCCCGGGGGCCAAGGGTCAGGGGTCGGAGGAGACTTATTTGGCCCTCTATACCTTTCTGTTGCTTGACTTTTTAAACTATGAGTGTGTAAAATTTGTAAAAGACTAAGAGTAGTGTGGGTCTAACAGGAACCATCGATCTCCCCCAAAACTTAGGAGAAGCTGCAGCCTTCATGCCCCTCAAAACAAGAATACGATAAAAGACAAGGCAAACTCCTGCCTCGGGAAAATGACAAAAGCACAGAAATCATTCAGCCTGAGTATGTTATTTCCTCAAAGAAAGCCCAGCGGCTTGAAAAAGGATGCAGAAAAAGAACTTTTGGGGCAAGAAGGGCAGTAAAGAGAGGAGGGAGAGGGGCATGTGGCCCTGGGTGGGGAGAAATGGTGGGTCATTGCCCTGGAGGGTGGGAGGTGAGGAGTTTATGCAGTGCGGCCAGAGGAGTGATGTGGAGGAGTAATTGCTGGCCACCTGGGAGTTAGGCTCTCGAAGAAAAGATGTACTAATTATGACTGGGTCCAGGAACTGGCGGCCGGGGTAGGGTAAAGTAAAAGGTAGAATGATTTTAATATTTTAGTATGAGTACTGTAAGATTTGGTCTTGGTTTATGTCTCATTATGCTTATAACATTCTCAGTGATTTCAAAATACATGGTATATTTTGAAACATAGATGGTGATGAAGAATGAAATCTTTATAATTTTCCCTCAGGAACTTTTGCAAAGGAATTTTGGATTTTTCTATACATTTTATCTGCAAAAGATGCTATGGCATCTTGCTGATCCATAGTGATATTTGCAGGACAGTTTTGACAAAAGTCGATGGCAGTTTCACAATAAGGATGAAAAATGGAGACGATAAAAAGAAAACCTTGATGGATAACTCAGTTAAGAGGGAGATTGAAAAGTATTTAAAGATCCTGAGTTATACCCATAGGCCATTCCATGGGATTACATCTAAAATAATAAACTATTTATGTAGATGATTTTCTTGAGTCACAGATTATTTTTCTTGGTGACTAGAGAACTATGGCATTTTGGAAAGTGGCTGAAGGGCTTTATTAACATAAAATAATAGAGCCTTCCTCTCATACTGCAGCGAATGCTGTGGGTGAAAATTGATCAATTAATAATTACTCAGCACCCGCTGTGTACCTGGGCAATGGAATGATGCTGATTGAAGAGCTACGTACTTCCTGATCTTAAGGTATAATACTTTTGGTTCATTTAGAGAGATGTCGAATAATGGAATATTTCTCACAAGAAGGGTGGAAATAAGACATGATAGTAATCATTGGCAAATTGCAATGTAAAGAATAAAAGTGGAATGGAGATTCAGAGGAAGGCGAGCCAGGGTAGTTGAACAAGGCGGAGGCTCAGTGGAAGTTACCGTCAGCTGGATCTGAAATGAGAGGCCCTGGACTGGAGCCGGGTGCTGTCCTTTACCACTTGACCATGGACACGTTTATTTAACTTGCCTCTGCCTTTTAATTTGTAATGTAAGGATGACAACACCTACATTGTGGCATTGTGGAGAGTGTGCCTGTCCTTGTCCTGTTGCCATCGGATCCATTTCTTGCCCTTTCTGTTTGTCTCACAGCTGAGTGGGGATGGCCAGCCGCTGCATTTCCCAGGGCTATGGACTGAACTGTGTCCCACCAAATTACATATTGAAGCTCCTCAACCTCCGAGAAGACTGTATCTAGACAGAGGGTCTTTAGGAGGTAATTAAGGTGAAATAAATTCATAACGGGGGGCCCTAATCCAGTGTGGTCTTATAAGAAGAAGAGAGATCTCTCTCTCTCTCCAGTGTGAGGACTCAGCAAAAAGGCAGTTTTCTACAAGCCTGGAAGAGAATCCTTACCATGCTGGCACCTTGATCTTGGACTTCCTAGCCTCTAGAAGTGTGAGAAATACATTTCAGTTGTTTAAGCGGCCCGGTCTATGGCATTTTGTTATGTCAGCCCGAGGTAAGACATCAGGTTCCCACGTGAGGAGAGCCAGGCCAATGGTCAGTACAGGACATGCACACATTTCTTCCGACATTGAGCTGCTTTTAAAAATGTTTAGCTTGTGATTGGGAAAAGAGACAGTTATATGGAATTCTGTTTAGCATAAACAGTATCAGCGAAAGTTTGTTGGTGTAAAATATGAGACCAATCTCTTTGGCTTCTCTGCTTGTTTTAACTAACCTAGAGTTTATCAAGATGTCTTAGGTGAAATTGTTTTTAAGTTAAAAACAGTTGGAATTTTATAGCTTTTACTCTATGCAATTAATTAATAGTGTTGGTGTTCCCTGAAGCCTACTTTAAAATAACATAATTATAACATTCAAAACAAAGCAGCAGGGATCTTTACATTAAAATGTATTAAAAACTAGAATGATAAGCAACATGTATCCTCCATGCTCTGAAGGCGATGCCACCAGGTTCCTATAAAATCAGGCCAGGAAGAAGTTAAAGTAAATGGTAAAGAAGGGCTCTCTCCGGAAACTATTCTATTTGTAATAATTTCCAGAAGATGTATTTTTGGAACTCAGAGCCCAGCCTAATAGATCCTAACTATCAAACATAACACAATTTTTTTGTGTTGGTTTGTCTTGCTATTAGGCATTTGGTATTTGTTTCCTGCCCAGAAGAATCTTGCTGCTGAGATGAACACCATTCCTGTGTTGACCAATTGGTTATATTTAAAACAGACTGGAATCTGTGCTTTTAAAAAAATTTTAATGCGGAATGTAGCCAAGACGGGATTTGGATGGGAGCGTGAAATGGGCTGCCAGAGGAAAGTCCCCCTTACGAAGCTTTAAAAGACTCTGATCAACTTCACAATGTCTGGAATTTGGCTAGAAGCTGTTGCTTTCAATACAAAGAATATTTTCTGGACACAATATTTGTCCATGCTCTGGCGGGTTCTAGCTGATTATGTAAATCCATTGGCTGTTGAAGGGCAACATGTTGGTCACAGACGGTGATGTGTCTTTAAGCATCTTCAACCATACAATGTGAGCTGGCATGGGCCTTAGAGATCACACAGCCCACGTGAGAAAGCACAAGAGTTTCTCCCCACTCCAAACATTAGATGGTATGAACGATGCTAATAATCACTTATATGTTAGACATATTTTACTGCTGTTATAAAATCAAATATTCAAATGAAGAGACAGAACGTTATGTTTTAGCTTGGCAGAAACCATTAGTTATTATTAGGAAATTTCTTGACCTGGTTCTTTGTCCCTTTTATAGAATCATACTTCTACAAAGGGTCATTTATAGAAGCAACTCTTATGGAACCTGATTTTGATAAATTAATGTATTAATAATTTAGCTTTCTATTGAGTGCTTAAATAATACAATGTAAAATTAGTACCAGAAAAATCTTTCTTAAACATGCAGGCATTGTATGCTTCTTATAGTTAAATGCTTTAAAATAAAACAAAATCGTGTTTTAAAATTGGTCCTGCTGGACCCTTTAACCGTAACAGGTGCTGTGTACTAATATTTATTGCTTTGCATTGCCTTGTTGTCAAGATCTGTCTTTTAAGTTCTGTCACTTTGTTGTTGTTGTTGTCCCACTCACTCTTCTCACCTCGCCAAGAGTCGAACGTGCTCCATAATCCTGCTGGCCCCACAGGGTGGGTGAGCGACACATGGAGCAGAGGGGCCTCTGCTGAGCGCCCCTCGTCAGCCACCGTCAGCCGACTGCAAGCTCCTGAGCTCAGTAAGTCCTTGTTGTTGTATGACTTGTGCAGGCACCTAGAGTCATCAAATTCACACAGACAGGAAGTAGAATGGTGTTTGCCAGGGACCGGAGGGAGGGAGGATGGAGAAGCGTTGTTTAATGGGTACAGAGTTTCAGTTCTGCGAAATGAAAAGAGTTCTGGATGTGGTGGCGGCGGTTAAATGACAATGAAAAAGTACTTAATAGCACTGAACTGTACACTTAAAATTGATTACGATGGTAAGTTTTATGTTACATGTATTTTACCACAATTACAAATAATTTAAAAATGAAAAAAATTACACAGGTTTAGTTCTCTGCACTAAAGCTTGAATGATTTGCCAGGTAAGAGCAAAGACCGCTGGGAAGCACTATACCAACCATTGGGAATGGTTCCCAATAAAGTTAGAAAAATAAAATGATGGAATGATCATAGTAGCATCTTTATATCTAATATAAAATGGGAAATACATCACTTATAAATCACCTCAAGATATGTCCATATTTCTAATGCTTAAAAATATTGATACTTTCATTACTAACAGAGGGCACACTATCTGTTCAAACATCCCAAACAGGTATCATACTTGTTAGGCCATTAGCTAATGACCGATGCCTAATTTATTTCCTAAAATTATGATCGTCGTAGGTGAGCTGGGAGAATCAGGAGAAATCACGGTCATCTGCAGGGAACATGTTGCTACACTTGCAGCTTATTCGTGGTGATCCACACGGGGGTTTCTGCATGTTTGATTATCAGTGCCTTCCAGATGACGTGCAGAAAACAAGAGAAGAGTCTACTATTCGGTATTGTGTGAACTGATTTTTTTTTCCTGTTAGTGAAATCTAGACCAGATGGTGATTCCCAAGCAAGCTCTTCTCTTTAGGACGGTCTGTAAACACACCATCTCTTTTCTCACCAGCCTCCTGTGAGAGATCTGTGCTGCCTCTTCCATGGGCCTTCTGGAAGAACAACATTTGCTTTCATTAAATGGAAAGTGAAAGAAGATAGAGAAAGCCTTGTGGAGCTACTTGTCTGAAAAATCAAATATATGTTTTTGAATGAAAAAATTACATTTAAAGAGCAACAGAGAGGACAATGCAAACCCCCCACCCCCACCCCACCATGCCTCCTTCCTCCCTTGTTTTTCCCCTTGTATGGTTGTAAATTCCTTTGGAGTGAGGGATTCAGTCTTATCTTCTTATTTTCCTTTCTGTCCCCACCACCTAGCACACTGATTGGCACATAGTAGGTCTGTACATTTTTTGAAGAAATCAACATGTCTATTTAATGCGTGAGCTGAATACACTCTTGCCAACACCTTGACTTTACATCGGTGAAATTGATTTCAGACTTCTGACCTCCAGAACTGTAAGAGAATAAATTCGCATTGTTTTAAGCCGCTGTGGCTTTACTATAATGAAGTAGCACAAACTTGGTGGCTTAAAGCAGCAGACATTTATTCTGGAGGCCAGAGGTCTCACAGCAGCATCACCGGGCTACATCAAGGTGTTGGTAGGGCTGCCTGCCCTCTGGAGGTTCCAAGGGAGGATCTGTCCTTTGCCTCTTCCAACTTCTGGTGGCTGCTGGCCTTCCTTACACCTGTGGCTGAATCACTCCGATCTCGGTTTTTGTCTTCACCTTGTCTTCTCTGTGTGTCTTCTCTCCTGTCAAATGTCCCTCTGTCTCTCTCTGATGAGGACATTTGTAGTTGCATTTAGGGTGTCAGATAACCCAGAATAACTGAACCATCCTAAAATCTTTAACTTAATCACATCTACGAAGACCCTTTTTCCTTATAAGATAACATTTGCAGGTCTCTGAATTTGGACTTGTTGTCTTGGGG
The DNA here is from genome assembly GCA_004027735.1 of Carollia perspicillata. Classification (NCBI taxonomy): domain Eukaryota; kingdom Metazoa; phylum Chordata; class Mammalia; order Chiroptera; family Phyllostomidae; genus Carollia; species Carollia perspicillata. Next base: position 8,706 of record PVKM010022543.1, read on the forward strand.
AAGGTAGCCAATGGTCAACCCACTACAACTCCTAAATTTCTAGTACTTTGTTACAGTGGCAACTAAGACAGGTGTGTGTAGTCTGCAGCAGGTAGAGGAGCAAGCCAAAGCTCTTTCTCAGCAGGAAAGTTGTTATTTTTAAGGAGGGCATGGCTTTCCCTTGAAATCCTAGGAGACTGGGAAGTGATTTTTGAAGGGTGGCTCTGCCATGAACATTTCAGACTTCATCGAATGTGTCGTTTTAAGGAACACGTGTTAGCCCAGAGCAGCGGGACAGCCCCTCTTCCTCTCTGCTCCTTGAGGATCACTGAGCAAAGGGCTGGGAACCGTGAACTTCAGTGTGGGCTATGTGATCTCCACTCGACCCGAGGCCCATGAGGCATTTCTTGGTGGGAAGGGCTCCAAAGTCCAGCACCTTTCCTCTCACTTTTTTGAGGAGATATTCTGGTACGTTCCATCTACTGGACTCCCAGAAACTTCACCAAAGTAGCACATCCTTGAATTTATCTGCCACACGTGTGTCTTATTAAGGCATTCCTGACCTATTAAGCATGTATTCCGTATTCTTTCAAGCCCCTTTCTTTTCATTTATATATGCACATATGTTCCACACTTATTTACTTCTCACCCAGCTGCTCCTCATTTTTTGCTCGCTATAAAATACACAATGGTGGCTTACCCAAGGCTGACATCCACACTCTCCACTTCCACCCACAGACTCCCCTGTGGATTGAATGAAAGGGAGATATTTTGGAATGAGAACGCACAATATGATAACAAGCATCCTTTTTCAAGCTCGGTTAAACCAGATGCAAAAAAGAATTTGTTATTAGGCAGGATGGGTGTGGTTTGTCTTTTTTGTATAGACTGGGGAATTTGCAGGTGGTTCTGACTACTGGGTTCTTCTATTTCTGAGCCAGATGTGCTCACAAGCAGAAGGGGCTCACATTACTGCGTGGATGTTTACATGAATAAATTCCTCCCTCATTAAAAGCCGAGGATTGGAATATCAAAGCAGTATCCTCTTTTTTCATTTGACAGGCACAACTAGGTAATGCGAGTATTTATCCTTCAATGGATAATTTCCAGGGGAACTAAGATTTTTCACAGCTCTTCTGGTTTTATGTCTTTGTTTCCAAGGCTGGTTATTTACAAATCTGTCCATATGTGAATTTAAGTGCTTCTGAAAGCTTAGCTCTTTGAAAACAATGGAAAAATAAAAGAACATTCAATACAATTTCCACATCTTGTAGGGTAAAAAATCAAGTGTAAGTAAAATTGAAGCACATGTCTGCAGATTTCCTTTTAAAGCAGGAAAAAAATAATCATAGGGCTTAAAGGAGACTCTCAGAAGCTGGGTCCTTTGAAGGCTGTAGGGAAAAAGATTTCATTTTGTGAATGGTACAACTGAGGTCCTTAAGGGCTCAAGAGAGCTGGGGTGAGAATTCCAAGGTGGTTTCCTTTGCCTGTTCAGGGAATCAGAGACATAATGCAAAATCCTCGAAGGTAACAAAATCTTAAAGTCAAAGCAAGATTCGTACAATGGAATATTATTCAGACATAAAAAGGAACATTTTATCCAAAGAAAACAAAAACACTAACTTAGATATATGCACCTCTGTGTTCATTACAGCATTTTTTACGTTAGCCAAGATATGAAAGCAGCCTAAGTGTCCATTGATGGATGAATGGATAAAAAAAAATTGTGGTATATATACAAAAAAAAGAATAAAATCTTGCCATTTGGATCAACATGGATAGACCTCGAGGGCATTATGTTAAGTGAAATAAATCAAATAGAGAAAGACAAATACTGTATGATCTCTTTTGTGTATGGAATCTAAAAGCTAAACAAACGTTTTTAAAAAACCAAGATCGTAATACTGAAAACAGATTGGTGGCTGCCAGAAGTAGGGGGTCAGGGATAAGACAAACGGATGAAATACATTTAAAGATTAAAGAGAAAAACAGTGGAAGAAAAAAAAGAAATGCATTCGAGAAATATTGCCTTGGTTGCACCAAGGTCGAAAATATAGAAAGAGCCGGGCAGGTTAGATGAAAACTGTTGCCGTAAAAAATGAAAAAGGAACCAAGTATTGATACATGTGACAAGATGGGTAGAACTCAAAGCACTATGTTAAGTGAAAGAATCCAGACACAAAAGACCACATATTGTGTGATTCCATCTATGCGAGATTTCCAGAATAGGCAGGGACAGAAAGTAGATTAGTGGTCACCAAGGCTGGAGGAGGGGAACAGGGCGTGATCACCAGTGGGAAGGGAGCTTCTTTCATGGTGACCGGCAGACATGTTCTGGAATTAGACGGTGGTCATGGTGCACAACTCTGAATATACTAAACACCACTGAGTCTACCCTTCCAAAGGATGCTTTTCGAAAGGTGAAATTATATTCCAACAATATATATATATGTATATATATATGCAAAATATCAAAAGAGTTTTGCCTAACAAGTTATTTCTTAAACTCTCCATAAGGTGCAGCAGTTCCCCAAGGCTTCAAAGCACAAGCATAAGTAATAACATTACAGGGAGATTGTTCTCACTTATTTAATTGATATGATAGATAATCTATCAAAAATAAAAGGAAAACACCAACAAAACCAAGGATTTGTACTTAATTCACTTAATGATTGAGAGAGAAAAATCTTCTGACACCAAAACATTAGGGAGAACGACTTGGTCCTGCGAAATTATAATTTGAATGATAATGGGCTCGGCAAACATTAGGCGTAGTGATCCTCGAAAAAGTAGATTCTCCTTTATTTGTGGTAATTGCTGTTCAACTTAATGGAACCTGCTGGTGTCTTCCAGAGAGTTACTGAAGTAGTTCATGGCAACTGGAGACAAAGTCTTTCATTATAAGAAAAATCTAACATCTTAAATAAACAAGTGAGCCTTTTGTTACATCTAGGTAGTCCTCATCATGTATCATGCTTATTAATATCTAAACTGAATTGAGGCAATTTTCAAGATTTTTGTTTGTTAAAAAAAATCAAGTAATATAATAGGTTTGGCAGATATGGCAGTGCCTACGCTTTATAAACAATGTCCTCCTTTTTTCTTCAAAGGGCACCCTAATTATGTTTGGAAGGGTGTTGTAGGCTGAATTGTGTTCCTTTAAAATTCTTAAAGTCCCAATGCCCAGTGCCTCTCAATGTAACTTTGTTTGGAGATAGAATAGTTAAAGAGGCAATCAAGGTTAAATGAGGTCACTAGGGTGGGCCCTAATGCAATATGACCAGTGTCCTTATGAGAGGAAATTCCGATACAGATACGCACAAATGAAAGACCATACACAGGCACAGAGAGAAGATAGCCATCCATAAACTGAGCAGAGACCTCAGAAGAAACCAATCTTGCCGACACCTTGAGCTCAGACTCTGGCCTCGAGAACTGGGGGAAAGTCAAGTCTGGTTGTTTAAGCCCCAGACTGTGGTACTTTACTATGGCAGCTGTAGCAAACTAACATAAGTGGGAGACAAAAAACTTTTCCCCCCAGTTCCCTTGCAACCATGGGTGGCTCTGCCTCAGCAACCTGGTCCAGGAGATATAGAAGTGGACATTCCTTGGTGGACCATTTACTACAACTCTCTAACAGAGGTCAGAATTAGCTACCATGTGCCTTTCGCTATTCGCCCTTCCTTTTCTTGCTGTCTGGAATAGGAATAGGAATCTGACAGTAGAGTAGCCAACCAGAGACCATGAAGTAACAGCCAAGGACAGTCCAGTGAAAAGACAGGAGACCTGGGACTTGATAGCATCATAGAATCACTGTACCAACCCAGAACCATCTAGCTCTGGATTCTTTCATGTGAGGAAAAACAAAACCCTTAATTTGTTTAGCCACTGATTCTTTTTCCCTTTCAAGCTTCCAGTTCTTCTAGAAGAATGTAATTCCTAAATGATACCGCAGATATTTAGTGTGTGTGTGTGTATATATATATGCTAAATATATATATGCTAAAATATATATATATATATTTGACTTCGTGAAAAAGGGTACTATTCTATATTAGGTATAGTTGAAAGATCTAATCAGAAGCCACAGAGAACATGAAATTTCTTTCTTCCAACCATCTGGTTGAAGTGTGCAATAAAAGCTACAGATACACTTAGCTATTTCTTGAATAAAATTCAAGAAAATTTCAAAAGAACCATAATTTGGTAGCCAATGCATTTAGACACAAAGAAATCTTCCATTGTGATTGTTGGAGTAGGTTTCCGAGTAGAATCATGGGATTTCTTTCCTTGTAAATTATAATATGCAGGCTACCCAGGTGCGTGGCCTGTAACTCATTAGCCTGTATGCTCTGTAGACCAGTCACAGGTCTGCACACTGTTACCAATTAGCAAGGAGATAAAGAACTTGTTGCTTCATGTCAATCAACTACATCACTAAGCATAGTTTAGTCTAGCTTCTACCCACCCTCCCCACCCCTCACTGGTGGCAAGACCTCTCGATGAGGGAAGGAAGCAGTGTGTTGATTTACATTCTGGTGCCACCTCCTGTGTCTCTGCAGATTGGCACTTTGAGTGGCACTGAGATAGGCAACTCGATTAGCATAATCAGCTAAATCATCGTGGGAGATATGACGGTCGGTGGTCTGCCCTCTGTAGCTTTCTAGCCTGAGTCCGATCAGAATCATATTTATATTAGGTCTAGATTGTAATAACTCTGAGCCCCAGCTTTCTGGGTAAGAAGTTGAGTATGCCTCTCAGAGCCCCCGGAAAATTGTCTCATATTTGTTAGGCCAAAATTCACCCAAGGTCTTTCACTCTGGCCTGCTAGTCCAGTCTTCCTGCCACGACCTCCACTGCTGATATTTTGGTGACAAAAAGGAAGTGCTCTATTATTTAGGATTCATTTGGCTGCAAGTAACGGGATATCCACTGAGGAATACCTTTAGTAATAAAGATACTTCATTTTCTCACATAACAGAAAGTCTGGAAGGAAGCAGTTCTAGGTTTGAGGCTGGCTCAACAGTTTCTGGGACTGACACTTTGCACCTTTCTACTGTGCCATCCTCTCTGGTGGCTTTGGGTCCTGTGTGAGTCATCTGGTGGCCATAAGAGTGCCTTCACAACTCTAGACATCATGGTTTAAAGCAGGAAAAAATAACAGAAGCAGAGAAAAAGTGGGGCACAGATGGCACTCCTCCACCACACTGCACACACCCAGATTTCCTGTCACAGCTCATTGGTCAGAATAGGGTGTCACGAACTGCCCTGCCTTAGAGAAAGTCTGAGGAAGTGGTCATCTGTCAAAGTCACTTCCTCATACTTCATCGCACAGGATGACTAAAACCGACTTAAACAATTAGGACTCATCCCCTTGGGCTCCACTCATTGAGACCTCAAATTAGATGAGTTCTGTTGGCAGAGGAGGGGGGAATTCTGTTCTGAACTTACCAACAGTCTGTATTTGCCAGGGACACCCCCCACAGCCACCATTCTGGGAGGGCCGGAGCAGTGCTAATGGTAGTAAAGGGACTTAGGCTTAAAGCCACTCAGCCCGGGCCCAGAGCGGTAACTGCTGACCACAAGGACATTACCATCCTTTGTAGCTTTAGCCCCTGGCCCCTCGCAGCCAGTCTCAAAGACCATTTTCTCTTCTTCTTCTTTAGATGGTGTTTGTTACATTGGTAGGTACACCATCCTGGTACTTTTTCCAAAACAAACAAAAGTGTGTGCAACTCTCTACTTCTTGCACAACACCAAACTATTAGATACTTTGAAATGGCAATTCTTCAGTTTCCTTGCACTTTGTCAAGGTTTCAAAAGTCTTAGGTTCAAGTTCCAGGTAGTAATCATGCACTTACTCTGTCCATCCCTTCCTCCCAGCAGTTACTGGAAAAAACCAAACCAAACCGAACCGAACCAAAACAAAGCAAAAAAATGCTGCTCTCAAATGATTGGCCTGGGAATGGGATCTCAACCTTGAGAGATGGTAAAAGGGTTACTCCCTCTTCATCACCTACATAGTGATCCTTGTAATTAAATAACACAAAGGAGTGTGTGATACACATAAAAACAACTGGTAGAATTCTATGAAATGCAATGTGTGTATGTATGAGTCAGCATAAGCTGGATGGTTTAGGAAGACTTTAAACAAAAAGTAGAGCAAGAACTATGGGTAGTTTTTGGTCAGTGGAGAGGGAAAAGAAGGGGCAGGCATTCCCGGGGGGAGGAGTGTTTAATATTGATACGGTTCCAGGTAGGCACCAACAGGAGACAGGGATGGACAGGTGGGGTAGGGCTGGTCAGTGGAAAGAGTATCTCATACTACCAAGTGCATAAGCAGTCTAGACAAATCCATGATCGCTCTGACTCCATTAATCTAAGGTCACCACTATTATTCTATTATTACTTTCTCTTTTCTGCTTACCTTGGTTGTCATGGTTATTGTGGTAGGCTTCTTAGAATAACTCAGTCTACACACATTTAGCCATTTCTTTTCCACTACTCAGTTTCCACATGCAGTCTTGATCTTGACCTAACCACTTCTAAAACAATTCTTAATTCAAATGAGTAGAGGTCAGAAGTTTTGCAAGATCTGCATTCCTTCACATTATTCTTCACTTCAATGAAAGAAAATGAGGATATAACCTGAATTCTCTTGGACTGGCTTCAACTGGCATAACGGCCTCAGATAAACAGAGGGGTCTTAGCGCCTTCTGATCTTCTTCACACACATGTTCTGGATATAATCTTCCAAGTGTGCTGTTGTTATTTTATTTACTTGGCACCAATTCTTATGCATCCATTTCTTTTAATTTAGAGAAGGATAAAAATGAGTTGATTTTTATATGCATGAGAGCCAGTTTTCCACCTTCTCATTTTCTTTCTCAAGAATGCTTGACAATATGCATAGAGACCTGTAATCCTTACCTCTGATGGAAGGCAGTTTCTGGCTTCTGCTGGCTGGGTATAATCTCCTAAGAAAATTTGGAAAATTGGATTTCATGTGTCAGCAAAACCGATTGTTTCTGAAGCATTTGAAGCAGCAGCAAGGGTGGGTTGGGGGTGGTGGAATCAGACAAATGGGATAGGATGTTACGGATTCTGAAACAGGGCTTGAGAAACCTTCCTCATTCACGCAAGACCAAATGTGTGTTTACGGAAAACAACACATGGAGAGGATGGGGAGCTGGGGCTTGCTTTGTTAAATTAAAGCTCAGGAAATATTGTAACTGAAGATCTACCTGGTGTATTCAAAGCAGATTATAAAAACCTGTTGAGCAGCAACTCATTTCTTTCCTCTGGAGATCAGTTTGCACCTATGAACGGAGCCGGGCTGGCTCAAGGTAACCCAGATCAAACCACAGTGCCGTCTCACCCATGATGCCTTTCTCGCTCATTCTCTCTCCCTCTCTCTCTCTCTCTCTCTCTCTCTCTCTCTCTCTCTCTCTCACACACACACACGCACACACGCACACACACACACACACAAGAAACACATAAAGTTTTTCATGGGTGTTTTGGTAGGTTGCCTAATTGCCCTAAATATGTTCACATTCTAATTCCTGACATCCTTGAGGAATGTTATCTTACATGGCAAAAGAGACTTTGCAAATGTGATTAATTTACAGGTCTTGAGATAGGAAGATGATCCCGGATTATTCAGGTGGACCCTAAATGCAATCACGAGTGACCTTATAAGGTGGAGGCAGAGGGAGATTTGACACAAGCTGAAAGGGGGAAGGCAGTGTGACCACAGAGGCAGAGACTGTGGTGATGCAGCTACCAGCCAAGGAATGCTGGCAGCCACCGGACACTGGAAGAAGCAAGGATCAGATTCACCCCAGGGGCTCCGAAGGGAGCAGACGCCCTGACTCTGGTCCAGTGAAACAGATTTTGGACTTCTAGCCTCCATAACTGTGGGAGAGTAAACATCTGTTGTTCTAAGCCAGCAAGTTGGTAGTAATTTGTTCCATCAGCAAAAGGAAATGAATACAGATGTATAGTAAAGTGACATCTCAGATATCAGAAGTTAAGGCAAAAATCATGTATCTGTACACCGGCCTGTGAAAGTCACTCAAGAACATACTACATTGGAGAACCATGTAACAAGGTCTTCCCAGCACTGGGACAGTGTTACTTCTCCTGAAATGCCAGATGACAGAGCTGCCATGCATCATAGGCTATGTTGCAGGAAAAGTGTTTATCTTTATTATTTTTAAAAATGTATACATGTATGTATGTATGTATTTATGTTTTATTGTAATTTTCCCATTCCCATTCAGTCCCTTTATACTCCCCTCCCTATCCCCAATCATCACCATAGTGTTGTCCATATCCACGAGTCCTTTATCTTTTTGTTTAATCCCTCCACCCCCTTCCCCTTCCCCCTCCCCCAAGCTGTCATCCTGCTCTCTATCTATGAGTCTGTCTCTAAAAAATACTCACCTTTACACATTAGATTCCTCCCAGAAGTACCCGGGAACCGTCCCCCGAGGAAGCTGCAGGTGTTCATGTCCCATCTCACGCTGGATCCAGGCAGATGCTCTCTGAGCGGGAGAGCGGGCTCAGTTGCTCCTGTGATTCAATTTGTCCTTCCTTCCTCTCCCAAGGCAGTGTGCTGAGTTTACTTACGATAAGCACAGCTACCTTGTACAGAGACTCACCACATACACCAGGTGCTTTTCTAATTGCTTATATGAACTCATTGAAAGCCAGTAGCCAAGGTGCAGACAGGTTAATTACTTGACTAAGACGTGTTTTTCTTTTACATACAGAAAAAAGTTAACCAGCCTTCCATGTCAAAATTAAAGATATTTGAGCCCTGGCTGGTGTAGCTCAGTGGATTGAGTGCGGGCCTGCGAAGCAAAGGATCGCGGTTCGATTCCCAGTCAGGGCACATGCCTGGGTTGCAGGCCAGTTCCCAGCAGAGGACACAAGAGAGGCAACCATACATTGATATTTCTCTCCCTCTCTCCTTCACTTCCCCTCTAAAGATTAATAAATAAAAATTTTAAAAAAATTAAAGATATTTGAAAATCCCAACTTTCTGTCCCATGGGCCTCCTTGGGGGGCTGCCTAATAAGAATGTGGGTCCTGATTTCAGAGTCTGTGGATGAAAGTTCTTCTTCCAAAGGAAGCTCCCAGTGTGTTTCACGGGGACTTTCCTATCTGCTGTCCATTCAGCTCAAAGTAGAAACAACGTCTTTGAAAACCTTTCTCTACTTTGCTTTTAACTTGAAGATATTCTCCTGTTTTCTAAACATCTGTTTCCATAACTCAGCCTGATGCCGTTAAATTGATACATAACTTTATTCCCAGATTCTTTTTTCAGTAACCTCCGTGGCTATCAAGGCTAATTGATTCTGTGCTCCGTCTGTTTTAGCCCATTTGGTTAAATTGCCTGTATTAATTTGTCTTTTGTAGAATGCATTTGAAATCATTTCTTTTCCCTGTGTAACCACAGAACATTTTCTTGGGTTCAGGAAAATCGCTGCAATTTTATACAACCTTTGATAACTCTCTTACCAAAAGAGCCACATAGTTAAGCATCGGTGACAGCTTAAGGCTCCCATAAAGCTTTGCCTCTACCTGTGAAACACCCAGACTCCCGCACACTTGGTGGGGTTCTTCAGGCCCTCAGAGTGACTGAGTGGTGTTGCTGCGCTGTTGATGGCCTGAAGATTCAGAGAGATTAAAAAATATTGCCCCTTGGCAGGGGCAGCCAGTCTGGTCCCAAGGCACACAGGGTAGGTCCCAGACTGATTCTGTAGTTTTAAAATCACCCGCAGAATTACTGTGCACCCCATTTGTCTCACTAGTTGTTTTAAAAATAGAGATTTCTCTTTTTGGCTTTTTATCAAGTCAGCTTGGCAGGCTGCAGTGGTATGTCCATCTTTTTACAACCTCTTTTCTGAGAGGCTTCTCCCTGGCTTTGCTAGAGCAAACACGCTGGCCTTCTCCTGAGCACATGGATTCCCCTGCAGCCCTTCGGATTCATTTTCCCACGCCCTGCACACCTGGGTTTGGAGAAGAAGGTGCAGTCCTTCTGCTACCCGGACTCCTTCCCCTCAAGCACCCATCCCCTCTGGCTCCTGACTCCTCAACGTGTTGGCTGCTGACAACTCATGACCGCTCCCTTCTGAGAACCATCCTATGTCCACGGGTCTCAAAGTGTGATCCCTGGGCCAGCAGCATCAGCAGCACCAGCTCCTTCATTAAAAAAGCAAAGTCTCCGTCTCCCCTCCTGACCCACTGGACCATACAGTTTGTAGTTCGTTGCTATGGCAGCTCTGGGAAACTCACCGAAGGGCTTCATCTAAGCACACTCCTTTACTGACCCTCTGGCACTCGAATCCCTGCCTCTGGCTCTGCTTCTGGAGAACGTGACCTAAAGCAACAGGACTTTCACCTTCAGGCAAAACACCCTGCTCCTTTGAGGTCCATAACATCCAGCTACACATCCCGTCTTCTCTTGGAACGTGTTACTATATTGTAACAGCTTTATTAAACCAGCTGAACCCAGTGAGAGGCACTCAGGAAATCCCTTATTGTTTCTCCACCAACTGACTGTAAATATACACAGTTGTATTTCCCTGATCCTCCCCTGATGGTATCTCAGACTTCCAGAGCCTTTCTGACTGCCGTGGTTCACAGAGCAGTCTCCTTTGGGGGCATTAAAGGTCCCATCAATATTTATACCTCTCATTCAGTTCGGAGCCGCCTCTCTCTGCCGTCCTGGGACTGCTCTGGGATGCAGCAGGAGGGCATCAGAAGAGGCAAGAGATCTTTTCTTGTCCTCCACATCCTCTCTTTGCTGCCCCTGGCTCCCCCTGGGCAGGCAGGAGAGGATTAGAGAAGATTTCTCAGCCTCGGACTATCCGCATTTTGGGCTGTAAAATTCTGTGTTATGGGGACCGCTCTGTGCATTATATGATGGTCAGCAATGTCCCTGGGATGGGGGTCAAATGGCCCCGAGTTGAGAACCCCTGGAGCAGAGGGAAAGGGCAGTTTCCTACCTGACTGTCGATGGTGTTATCTGGCCATCAGCTCTCTCTGTCTTGGCCTATATTTTATGGCTGGTTGTTTCACTTGTGGGGTGCTTTTGTGGGTGCTTCAGAGAATCCCCCATTGCTCAGCAGACCTCCTGCTGCCCATTCTTCACCAGGGAAGATCCTCCCTGGCTAACCTCCTACCTAGTTCTCTGATGGTCTGCAGCCTGTTCCGCTGGAGTCACCTGGCCCAGGTTGAAATCAAGGTGTTGGCCAAAGCTGTGATTCTCATCTGAGATTTGGGGTCCTCTTTCAAGCTCACTGCTTGTTGGCGGACTCCATTCCCTCGCAGTTTTAGGGCCAAGGTCCCCATGTCCTTGCTAGCTGCCACCAGAGGGCTGATCTCTGCCTCTGGAGGCCACACCCAGTGCCTTGCCATGTGTCTCCAGAGGCAGTTCACAACGAGGCTGTTTGCTTTTGTCCAGAGTAGCAAGGGCACATGTCAGACCATCAGCCCCCTTTTAAAGAGTTTGCCTGATAATGTCAGGCCCACGCAGGATAATCTCCCCTTTGATGAAGTCGAACTGATTCTAGGGAACTTGAACTACATCTTCAAAAATCGCTCTTGTAATGTAATGTAACATAATCACGGGAAGGATACCCCATTGTATCTACATGTCTCACCCACACTCAGCAGGAGGGTACACAGGGTATGAGCCACTGGGAGGGTCATCGTGGACTTCTGACAAGTGCAAGCTTTGGGGGGCACCTGGGCCAAGACAGCCCCCTCTTTGGCATGAGGGTAGTGCCCACCAGCCTCCTTCCTTCCCTGGAAAAGTGGGGGGAAATGCTGTGATGCTTTTCCCTAGAAGGATAATTTTCTTTCGATAACTTTCCAATGACAAATGCATTCTTTTTTCTTTTATAGCCTAGAGCTAGGTCATAGATTAAGGGCTGGTTTTCGCCTGTCTCTTTGCAAGTACTAGACATAGGCATCCGATACCACCTTCTTGGAATCTGTAAACAATTTATAGCCCATTATCTATAGATCAGGGTCTCAGCTGAACCGCTCAGACAACAGGAAATACCATCCAACATCCTGTGGAATTATTATCTTCCGATGTCCTGCTCCCGACACTCATCAAAATCTATAGCATCTGGCTCACAGTCTCCCTCCCCTCAAGGTAGGTGCCGGTGGACTAACTTCACACGGCGGGATAGATGGTTTCCGCCCCGGCCCCACACCCACCCACCCCGGGTGGGCCCTCGGCAGGGCCTCAACACTCTCTCTGATTCTCAGGGCTGTTCACTCTCCTGCTCCCCAGAGTGGCTGTTCCAGGCCTTCACTGTGCTCACACTTCCCCTGTGCCCTTCCTTCCACAGTCCCCTTGAGTGCCTCATGCACGCAAGGGTCTCCAATACAGTGCTGGGGATTCAAAGATCTCTGAGACCAGTCCCTTCCCTTGAAGGATCTCCCAGGCTGGTGGGGAAGCCGGACACACAAACAGATCATCCTGATACTGAGGGAAAGGGCAGTGGCCGAGCTCTGTGCACAGGACATATCAGAACTTAGAGAACCTTTGTAAATAGGACTAAGTGGATTCTGTTTTGGTCAAAACTATTTTCTTAGATCTGATTGCCCAGTTTTGAATTACTCTCTTCAAAGACCAATCAGTTCGTATTATTCTCAATACGACTAGTTTTCCTAAAGCCAGTAGGGAATTTGGTAGTTTAGGCTTTTTGTTTGTCTGTGTGTTTGTTTTCATGGGCAATAAGGGGGAAATTAAGGAGGACTTCCGGAGGCGGGTGATTTCTGAGCTGTTTTCAGAGTTGAGTAGTAACACGTGTTTTATCACCATTTGAGATGATTTTACTGCGGTGTGAATACACCCAGCCCTGTACCATCTCTATCCTGCGGTAGAGCTGGGGCGGTCCTTCCGGGAGCAGTTACTGATGTCCAGGGCCCGATGGCTTTCATGTGAGTGAGTTCTGACTTCTGCTCGCTTTGGAGATCCAGTCTCATGGAATGCGTGTGAGACCCGTCGCGGACCATTTGGGATCCTCTCTCTCTGCAC